>JAOXYF010000016.1:7825635-7836136 GCA_028565775.1 Sternarchorhynchus goeldii
ATATGAACAGTCACCCTCTCGTTATATGAACCTTCTCGTTATATGAACAGTCACCCTCTCGTTATATGAACCTTCTCATTATATGAACAGTCACCTTCTCGTTATATGAACAGTCATCTTCTCGTTATATGAATCTTTTAACCACCCTTTAATAGTTCATGCAGTCAAAAATAGCATTAGTAGCAATGGGGTTTTGAGCTGGAATTGAATAATTCCTGTCAATTTTAGTTCTTGCGTGCCTATTTGCACATTTCACCTGCTGCTCCAAACAAAACAAGTTTCCAGTGGGCCTGAGTTCCGGTGATTCTGCTAGTCAAAGTGTTGCATCATGGTCTTGGAACCAGACACACAGATTTGGGCCTGTAAACCCCACCACTGTAATTCTGTTAAAATGGGACTGTTAGAGTCTGTTGGTTTTTGTTATTGTTTGTTCATCTTGGACAATGAGCACAGATGGAAACGTGTCATAGATTTGATATATGTGCTTATTTTTAAAAGGTGACACTTAAACCAAACCAACCTCTGGATATTAAACAATAAGGTGCTACTATTGGTGAATTTAACCTGTAGTGACCACACAGTATAACAGCACAGTTAGGTTACATAAATCAATTATGTATGGAGAGGTACGTTGGATTTTCAGGGCCAGAGATTATCCCACTCTGGATTAAGCTCTCTGAACGTGAACAGCAGAAGGGCAAATACACAAAGGTTTACACCTCCCACAGGCAGTGACATCTATTAACGTAGAGAAGCTCATTTTCAAAAAGTCCTGCAGTGAGTTCCACTTATTAGTTTTTTCTACTGGCTCAAACTAATTAGCAAATCCAAGCACCTAGAAAAAAAAATGCTTCCTGCACCTGGATATGAGACCATTGGTGTCACTGCATCAGAAAGGATGCAGTGAAAGAATCATCTGGGAAACAGGGTTCAGCATGAGGCATCCCTCATCGTAACCTAAGAGCAGGATTTCCATGCTCGTGATCTGATTAACACGCTTGATTTCATTTTTGTCAGATATTATTCAGGATTCCTTCTGTCTGTGGCTTGGGGTGAAAACTAGAGCACAGATCTGTGGTCAGCAGAACCATGGTGCTGTAGTTCTCAAAGTGGGGAAGTCAGTACATCTGTCCTGTCAACATTACAGGTGTTACCAATGTGACTCTTGGCGAGAGCGGCCCCGTGATCGTGTACAGAGGCAACGGGAAAATCCACCGGCCCCTTCGCAACATCTCGCTGACATTCCGCACGAGGAGCCGCAGCAGCACCCTGCTCCACGCGGAACGTGCTTCCGAGTTCGTCACCGTCTCCCTCCAGGACAGACACCTCGTTCTGGAGCTGCAAGGCAAAGAGGGAGGCCCTCAGCTCCGGGTGCAAAGCGCGGGGCCCGTGAGCGACGGACGCTGGCATGTCGCCGTACTGAGCATGCAAAGCCCTGTGAGTCAGACCTCTGCCTGGGTCATGGTCCTGGACCGTCACCTGGATGAGGCCTCTGTCTCCTCCACAGCTTCTGGAGATCTCGACTTCCTGAGGGAGGGTGTGGACATCCTGCTGGGAGGTGTCTGGTCCGAAGCTGGCATGAGCCTGGAGGGTTGCCTAGGCTCAGTGGAGGTGGGCGGCCTTTTACTGCCGTTCTACGCCGAGAAGGACTTGCACCTGCCCAGACCTCAGGTGGAGAAGTTTGTGAGGATGTCAGGGGTTGCACCCGTCAGCTGCCAGGGGCCTGGCGTCTGCAAGCCCAACCCATGCCAGCACGGTGGTAAATGTGAGGATCTCTTCGGACTCTTCCAGTGCCACTGCTCCTCCGGCTGGGGTGGGCCGAGCTGCGAGGCCATGCTGGACCCCTGCATCCCAAATCCTTGCGTTCATGGCACCTGCACCTCAGGCTCTACAGCTCATGAGTGCCTGTGTGAGGCAGGCTACACTGGTCGGCACTGCGAGCGCAAGGTAGACGTGTGTGCTGGACACAAATGCCACAATGGGGGCATCTGTGTCCGTGGCCACAGACGATATGCCTGCCTCTGCCCAAGGAACACAACTGGGCCTCTGTGCATGTAAGTTAGGCCATCCCAGAAAGCCCTTTTCTATCTCAAAACAAAAATGCATTATTTCAAAGTTTGTTTGTTTTTTACCTTGATTTCAGTGAAAGAATTCCAGACCTCCCATGGTACATTGATAGGATTCCGTGAGTTAACCATTTCATTAACTACATGTTTTATGCGATTTAATTATAGAAGGCTTATAGAAGACATATACTCTGAATGTTTTTTATAGGTTTCCTAAATTGCCAGTCTCTGTCTGTGGAAATGAGCGGAGGAACTATAGCTGTTTTAATGGTGGGAACTGCTCGACTGTGGAAGACAAATGTGACTGCCTGTCTGGTTTTACTGGACAATGGTAAAACATTTGATGTTTTTTAAAGTAAAAAGTAACAGTAATAAGTGAAATTCATCATGCTGCAGTTTCCTTAAAGGTCATTTTCTTATATTAAAAATGAAAAATAAGACCACTGATGGACCCTCAGTTTGAACTACTGTGCACGTTTCAACTAGTCCCTGTGTTTTATTTGTAACCTCAATCTAGCCTTCAATTCTTTTAGCCTTTTCAATTCTTTTAGCCTTTTCAATTCTTTTAAGCATTCCTAGTGTTTCTGTCCTTTTGGGGCTGGACTTTGTCTCTAGGTGTGAGTCGGAGCTGAACGAATGTGCGTCCAACCCCTGTCAGAACGGAGGCTACTGTCACAACCTCATCGGAAAGTTCCAGTGCGTGTGCGATCTGAATTACGCCGGCGAGAGGTGCCAGATCGATATCAGCGACTTTTACCTTTACATGTTCCTCCTCATGTGGCAGAACATCTTCCAGCTGCTCTCCTATCTTATCCTGCGGCTGGATGATGAGCTGGAGATCGAGTGGAACGCTGCCCAAGATGACTAGATGCTGAGAGCTTAAATAACAAGAGTGGAAATGATGATGGTGTCAAACAGGGAGAGTCTGGTGTCATCGGTGTAGAGCTTTGGCGAGTATTTAAGGAGCAGTCATGAGGTTTCTCAGATTAAGAACAAACCAACAGTGTCCATGTCCTCCAATCATATCTGGCAGTATCAACTATGATGACAGGCTGCTTGTCAGAGCAGATCTGTGAATGCGCTGGGTAAGAAGCAAAGGAAAAAAACATCACATTCTGAAAAAATAAATAATGTCAAAAAGAAAGTCACAAAGCAGCTTTACAGATGTCCGAGTCCAAAGCCTCAGTGATCAAGCCAATGGTGACAGTGGCAAGGAAAAACTCCCTGAAAGCAAGGGGAAGAAACCTTTAGAGGAACCAAAACTCAACAAGGGAGGCCCATCCTCCTCTGGCCAACACCGAGCACCACAAAAACGACAGTACAAACACACCAGGTGGCACAATAACAACAGCGCAACAATGAAGAACAAAATAAGTAATGAAAATCAATTATTTGCTTGTGTGATTATAAATAGGTTCCTGATATCTAGTAGAAGTGTAAAAAAATCTGTTTTATTTTCCCTGTGATGATTTTATACATCAGACACAGACCACAACAGGTCCTGGCTTGTATCTTTAGTTTGATCACCATGGTGATTTTAGCCTGTCTATGTGGTTCATCCTCAGTAACAGTGAGTGATATTCAGTTGGTGAAACTCAAGAAGGACATCAGGGTGGATCAGGGAGATCCGCAGGTCATGGGTCAGGAATCTGGATCTCTGGAACCTCAGATGTTGCAAGAGTGGGAGTTGAAGAGAAAGGAAGAAAGATCCCAGAATATTAGGAGGGTCCAGTTCTTTTTTTGTTGTAAAATCAGAAAATATTCTAAACAGAGATATTAGTGTGTGTAAGTTCTGAAATGTTTTTGAGTTTGTGTAAGAGTATTCTCATGTTCCAAGTTTGAATGACCTATGAGGTGGTTTGTTTACTTTGGCCCAACATGTTGTACTGAAACCAGACCTTTGCCTTTGGAAGGTAAGGTGAATGAGTTTATGAAACACAGGTGAGTGATCACCTTCATACAATAGTACCCTCCACAGTTACTTGGGATCTGTCTAAGGGTTAGAAGTACCTCTTGTTGTTTGGTCAACTCTTTGTTTAGAAAGTTCCCTAATCTTAGAACTATGGCTGAAATGTGTTTTATTATTTAGGAGACTAAATAATTAAATTCTGTCTAGTAAATTAATTTAAGAAGAAAACCAAAACTGGTATAACAAGGTAAAAATAGTACTATAACAAATAATCTGGCAGTCTTAAAACGCATTACATTCTTCTAAATGTGTGCACCTCATAATGATCTGATTTGCGCATTGCAAAACAAGACTTTTTCCTCTGAAAAAATGGTTATATAAGTATGAGACGCTGAAGTCCACTGGCCCTGGATGTTATCTGTAAAAGGGGAATAAACACATTGCCTGAGACCTGAACTGACCCATTAATGTTCATGTGTGATAATATTTACTCCTGCACTGTCAGACTACACGGCAAGAGCATCTGTCCTGCAGAGAAAAGGGAAGTGTCCTCTTAAACACAGAGAAAAGAGGGCGTGTCCTCTTAAACACAGAGAAAACAATTTTCAGAAGTATTTCAAACTAGAAAGATTTGCATTTGCACTGGGGAAGGGGTGGTGGCTGCCATGACCCAGTCAATAACTGGAAATTTCTTTTCCGCTGAGCAAAGATGACCAAAGTTTAAAAACACCATGACACCCCCTCATCGCTTCTGCCCAAGGCCACTCGGTTTGTCCACGTTAAACAGCAGTTGCATTCAACCTGATTTGCCCGAACTGCGTGCTTAGACAGACGCGTCTGTGTTTTCCCCACCCCCTTGACATGAGATGTGGGGTATATATACATATATATATGACCAATGGAGCTCGCACTTGGTCACCATTTGCTGAGGACTAGGGCTCCTTCTGAATTCTCCGTCATGAAACTCGCAGTGGCGGTCACACTCGCGGGGGTCCTGGTGCTGGGGGCACAGGCTCACCTATTGCCCTCCGTCACCCTGCCGCCCTGTGACTCCCCTGAGGCTGAAGCTGCAGCCCAGGTGGCTCTGGAGTTCATCAACGGCCAACACACACACGGTTACAAATATGCGCTGAACCACATTGAAGACATCAAGATCACCACAAAGGTGAGTTGTTGAAGGGCAGAATTAGGAAAAGAGTGTAGAGCTGTTGGGCACTGGCTGAGAAGTGTAATGGCTACTGTAAACTATTTTTAAATTTACTGTTTGATTCTAATATTAAAATTAACCTGAATATATAAAAACTCAAAAGTTGCACTATGTGCACTAACGCGGGCTTTAAAAAACACATAACATTACATATACATTACATATGTACATTGTACATTACATATACACTGTACATTTTATAAAAACATTACAAATTGATGGAAACTGACTGGACAAAATGTAAACATGACACGGGCAGAATCATCTACTTCTTATTAGAACACCAGAGTCTAAAGTATCTGTATTCATACAGGGGAACTAATGCTACAGATCAGGAAAAAGACTTTTTTGTATCGAGTCATCATGGATTGACATATAGCTATTAAAAATATCTCTAATTCACTTGGAATGACGAATTCCTTTTTTAAAGCTGCTGTAAAGTGATTGTTGTTCAATCCTGATAGGCAAACATTTATCCATGAAGAAGAAAAAAAACCCAAAACATTTCAGTGACTGCGCAGGTCTCTGTAATCAGCAAGTACAGTTTCAGCGCGATCCAGATATACTGCACATAACACAGCAGCAGGGCGAGGTGTTCATCTGTCTGGAATCAGGGGCTTCTGAGACAGATTTGGATACAATGTGTAAAACTGAAGAGAAGTGGGGGGTTCTGTGCCTAAATTTGGTGGAGGAACTGTCAAATCTGCTTCTCAGAAAAGCTAAAAAGCCTTGCAGTTCTTTTTTAATGTATGTCGCAAAAAAGTACGACCTATGTGGAGCAGAGGTTTTTCTACTAATTATAATGAAAGAATTTCGATACCAGTCATACAAAACAGTGACCATTCATATATTTTCCTACTATATTACGCTTATATTGAATTTTTAAAAAAGAATAAATACGAATAAGAATAAAGAAAAAAAGAATAAAAGAAATCACCTGCATAAATAAACCAAATAATTCAGTTCAAATACTATGTTTGTCATTTCACAGGCAGATGGAACAGAGATGTATCTAATGGATCTAGAGTTCCTGGAGACTACGTGTCATGTTCTAGATCCTACACTTGTGCCAGCCTGTCCAGTTAGGCCCAAGAGTTCAACGGTAAATCACTTGTTAGAAGTATGATCATTTTTTCCTCTTTCCATGTTTTCCCCTTTTGTTATAGGTAATTGAATTGTTCCTTCTCTCTCCCCTCTTAGGCAATTGAGGCCGACTGTGATGTGGTTCTCTCTAAAGCCGCTGGGGTCATGTCTGTGGTAGCATTCAAATGCAAGACCGAAACAGGTCAAGTATAAAAGTTTAATTTAAAATATGGATGCAGGGTGCACTCAAGAGGGCACAGGTCCACATGCTTTTCTAGTACTGCTTATGAAGAGTTTTCACTGTGTAACTCTGCTTCCACTCTCTTTCTGAGCAGAGTCTGCTGAAGATATCTGCCTGGGCTGCCCAAGTCTCCTCCCACTAAACGACACATCTGCCAATCAGTTCGTTGCCACATCCTTGGATGTCTTCAACAAAAACCACACTCTGAATGCAGTGTTCGCACTTTTTGAGGTTGGAAGACTGTCGTCTCAGGTAAACCAAACAAACAAAATAAAATACGAAACTTTCAGAAAAAAGCTGAATTCCATCACTTCAAATGTTTTATTCACATTTTAATTTTTGTAGGTTGTGTCTGGTGGACCCAGATTCATGGCAGAATTTGCTATCATTGAAACGAACTGTACAAGTTCTGACGATGATATCTGTGTTCCTCTGAAGCACACTGAAGCTGTACGTGCACTTGTCAGACAACTACAGCATCAGAATATATTAATTGCAGGCCTGTGGTTGGATCTGTATTGCTGGTGAAATATTGCGTCCTTATTTTTCCCCCTAGCGCCATGGTTTCTGTCATGCTGAAGGTGCGGACATGAAAACTGACTGTAAAATCTTCCTTCCTCCGGTAACTAATGCTTCCCCCACATCATTTGAATAACCATTAACCATTTGCTAATGCATATGCATTAATAGCAAGATACATTTAGTTTTGTCAAGTTGTTCCCATTTTCGAACGCAAACACCATCCAGGAATGTAGACGATCTAAATTGATTTTCCTACATTGTGACAGCCTCCAGCTGTGGACCCAGCCACCAATTCCACCATGCTTACCATCTCTCCAGCTTTCCATGCTCACACTGCTGGACCTGGCTACATACCTTCCATCCATGCCATCACACACCACAAGGTGACTCCCTTGCATGACCCCACTGCCAGCGGCCTACTCTCTGCAGAGTCTGCTGAGTCAATAGAGGTGACCCGGACGGCACCCATCGTGAAGAGAGAGGTGGCACCAGACACACAACCAGCGGAGATGGTTGTTGCTGGGACACAGTCCCTGCCTCGCAGATGCCCTGGGAAAGTCAAGTTTTTCTAAGTCAGACCCCATTTGGCTCTTAAGTGTACTATAGGTTTGGCTTTTTTTGGCCCTAATGTGTACTTTAAGGATGGCAAAAGTTTTTGTGATTTTGTGGTCATCAGCAGGCTGGAAAACTGAATTCACCTCACTGTCTAGGATGAAAGTACTATCTTGAGAGCAATATACTTTTCAAATGGTGCTAAAGACTTTGTGCATCCAGGCTATGTATGACCCATACAGTGTAATAAAAATCCAACAGTTTTGCCCTTTATGCATGACAAAAAAAACAGATGTTAAACAATAAACTCATTCAACAAAATTAACCAATGTAACTGCAGCTCAGAAAAAAAGTTACCAAATGCACAGTACACCAAACTTAAATTCCATTAATTTAATCTTCCATGTAAACACCCATTTTTAGAACTATTCTAGTAATAGAAGTGAGACTACACAAACGTAAACCAACCTGTTGAGACAGGACATTGGCAAGAACAGGACGAGACTGCCTAAACCAGTCCTACAACACCTGGGACACCCTTATGAGCTGAAACAAGTCCTACTGAGGTTGTCAATTTCAGTATGACTACAGTTCCTACACTTGAGCTGGTAACTAGGAGTGCATCAAACTCTCCTCATGCAAGGATTAGTCTACAGTTCATAGTAATCTGATGTCAGATTGTCTTGAGTGTAGATTTTAAAGAGTTTTTAAAAACGTGTAGATTGTGTTAAACTGTGGAAATTTCTAAATGCATACAGCACAGGACTGGAAAAAGGACTAATCAGACACCCCACAGGAAGGATTTAAATCTTCATTTTATTTTACAAAAACAGGTTGAATCCATCTTGGTGGTAAAGTGGTAAAATCCAGCACAGCATACAAGTAGTGCTAATCCTAACCCTAATGCAAAGACACAGGCCACTCACCATCAGATTGATATTGTGGAAATGGGAACACACTAGAACTGTTTGGCTTAAGGTGAAGCAACAGGAACCCAGTGTTTGCTAAATTGCCCAGCATCTGTCTTGAAGGGAAGCCTGGGGAAGTCCTCACTCAGAGGACCAGGAAGTCGAGCATGAGAAGGCTCATTGAAGCTGAAAGCCTGATTCTGGGGTTGAATATTTGGCACCATCAGTGGCTCCGAGACAGGGTTTTGCTTCAACCGCTCAAATTCAACATCTTGTTTTGGTGACTTGGGGATGGAATCAAAACTAGGGAGCACTTCTACTTGGGGATTGTTACCTTGCAAGATAGACAAGGGATTTTCAGCATACAAATGTGCTGAAAAGGTATCAACTGGATAACTTTGAGAAGAACCATCATGAGGAAACATGAGGGGTTTGGGGTTGTTCTTTCCTGAGATGGGGAGAAGTGAATGGCGCCTTTCAAAAGGTAGCACACCATTTGGGAGAGACACAGACAAGGGGAGAGGTCGATAATCTGCAATATTGGAGGATGTATAAGGCCTACTTTTAGGGTGATTGCCTACATGCACAAATGGCTGACCACTTGGTGCATATTGCCAAGATTTGTACAGATGCCCATCAACACCCCATTGATCTTCCCTTGAAGGAAACAAGTGATTCACCATCATCTGTGCTCCAGTAGTAAATTTGGGAAGCATAATGGGGTATAGGGAGCTCAAACTCTCTGAAGGTTGCACTACATCCTTCAGGTCATCTTGTAATGTCAAAGATGAAGATGCCTGCTCATAGTTACTCTCTGTGTGCACAGACACAGGCTGGAATGAAGAGCCACTGTGTGCAGTAGTGTGGAATGGTGAGGTCAAGTTTCTGGTTGGCCCAAGCCCAGAATTAGGATCAAAGGCAGGATATGGAAAGCCAAAATGATTGTGACTATGTTGGTGGTAGAGCACTGATTGACAGCAGTTTGGGTTCATTGGTGTCGATGGACAGCATTGCAAATAATGAAGTGGTTTTAATGTTTGCGCAACAGTCTGGTAAGGAGTCCATGAAGTCTCTAGCATTTTGTTTGGCACAAGTGGGAAGGTTACAGGCCTCTGTGAATACTGGTGTAGATAATGATTGTAAGGGTTTTCTGCAAAAACAGGTCCAGCAGGTCCAACTTTTCTGGGGTGCTGTGGAGGAAGAGACCCTGGTGGCAGCCAAGCAGATGGTTCAAGAGTTGGAATGTCAGTAGGTGAATAGACAGGGGCAACAGACAGTTGATGGGGGTCTTTGAAAGCTGGGACAGAAGGCACAGATCTGGAAGGTGGAGAATAAGCCACAGGCATGCCACATTCAGGTCTTTCTGGGTCAACTGTTGAAGTAGAAGATTTTCCAAATGATGCACGAGTATCTGCAAGGCCGTGGGTTGTAATTTGATGCTTTGGAGGGTAAAGAGGATACCAACTACCCGAGATCATTGGGTAATAAGGCAACTGATGAGCTTTCTGGGGTGAAGTAGATAGAGCACTGGATCTTGAGATTTGTGTAGTTGGGTTTGACTCACTTGTAGTGGGTTGGACAGGTGACTGCGTTGTACTGTGAGCAGATATTGGACTACGATCTGAAATATGAAGATTTGGATGCAAAACAGGGGGCCAATTGCCAGACGTAATTGGATAAGGCATTTTATAAGCTTTCTGGTATAAAGGAGTACTAGATGTTGAGCTTGGTTTAGTGGAGATTTGGACAGCTGCTGTTGGACTATCAAGCCATGGCATTGTTGTACTGTTAGGAGGTACTGGACTAGGCACAATATGTCCTTGAGACTTTGGGTATAGAGGGTACCAACTACCAGAGGTCATTGGGTAGTGGGGATGTTGAGCTTTCTGGGGTACACTGAATATAGAGCTTTGTTTAGTGTGGGTTGGCGCACCTCCTGTTGGACTATCAAGCCATGGCATTGTTGTACTGTTAGGAGGTACTGGACTAGGCACAATATGTCCTTGAGACTTT
>JAOXYF010000016.1:7836236-7846299 GCA_028565775.1 Sternarchorhynchus goeldii
AGCTTTCTGGGGTACACTGAATATAGAGCTTTGTTTAGTGTGGGTTGGCGCACCTCCTGTTGGACTATCAAGCCATGCCATTGTTGTACTGTTAGGAGGTACTGGACTAGGCACAATAGGTCCTTGAGGCTTTGGGTACAGAGGGTACCAACTACCAGAGGTCATTGGGTAAGGCATTTGGTGATCTTTCTGGGGTGAAGTAGATGGAGCACTTGTACGTACAGAGCTGTGTGTAGTGGGAGTTTGCACAATTGGGGTTGTAGCATCTTGAGCAAACCAACCATTAGAACTTGAAGGAATTTGACCTTTTAGGGGTATAGTAGATGGAGGTGTAGGTGCTGAGTCTTGTGTGGTCAAGTTTGGCTTTGGCGCACTTTGGGTTGCATAGTCAAGCCACAGCAGTTTTACTGGGCTGCGAGGAGTTGATCTAGGCACTGTGGGTCTTTCTTTGCCAGGAGCACTGGGACTAGAAGCAACTCTTCCACTGTGATCTTGATCTATTTGACTGGACAGGTTAAGGGGTAAACTTGCCATAAGAGCAGGACATAGGAATCTGTATTCTTTTTCAGCAGCAATGTGAAGAGAATACACTCCATCCTGGTGGGGGTGGGGGTATCAGTCAATATAAAATAAAGCAGCCATGAGATAATGTCAAGAGCAACTGATGCAGTCATCTTCCATACCTTTACTTTCATGCATGGCTCAAATGGCGCAGAGATGATCAATCCCTCCGACGTGAACATTACACTGTAGTCACATATAGAGGTTGTCTTCAGAATTGGGAGCCACTGATCATCAACTGAGAAATTAAGGAAAAATATTTAAAAATACAAGAATATCAAACTGTCGTGCACATCAGGGTATATGAATGTTTTACCTTTCACCAACAAATCCTCAATGAGGGCAATATTTTGAGTCTTCATGACCATTCCATTAGGATAACAAGAAGCCAAAGGAGGACTTGGAGCCAGGTTCAGAAAGGGACAAGACATTTTAGCAGGTAACCCCCATAGACGCAGGGGTAGAACATAAGCATTCCGCTAGAGGAGGAGTTACCAAAATTAGAGGGAGAAAACAACGCAGCAGTAGTACATTAAATAGCACAGCCACAACACCTTCAACATACCTCTTGTATCACATAACATGCATCATACGGCACAATGAAGGCTACATCTGGCCAAACTCTCTGTACATGAAGGCCACAGCCTGATGGCACTTTTGACAGTGGAAGTGGTGGGACGCTGCCTGTAAAAGACAAATCATTTCTGAGAAACCAACAATCCAAACAATTACCAGAAACAGGTTAATGCCAAAAGGGGCTGCATACCTCGGTCAATAAACAAACCATGATCAAAACCAGCGGTTCCTCGAGATACTTTCAGCATCATGGAATCTTCAACACATTCCACCTTGGGTTTCATTTCAAGCAGCTGTTGCACTACTGAATTAGGAAGACCTGATCCATAGACGCGTTCCTGGAGGCGTTGCAACTCATGCAAGCCTTGGGAACCAAACAAAATGCAAGAGCATCTCAACACAACCCTCAAGGCAAAACATTTTTAAGGCCTTTTAAAAAAATTAGACAGGGCACATTCTAGTTTAAAAGTTCAGAAACAAAAGTCTTGCATAGCAATCATTTAAAGTGAAGGTTCAATATATAAGCTACTCCCCATCTCTTTCCATTTATTCAGCCTAATCAAGAGCTTCCTCACCGGCTTGGTCAGACTGATAACCCGATTCATGAGATCCACTATCAGAATGTATGACTTCCAAAGCGTCACCATAGTCCTCATAAGCACCATCAAGCCCAATGAGCAGCTTTCCATATTGCACCTTCAGTTTAAGCTTCTCATCGCTACCTCGACCAAATAATAAACGTCCTTGTGTATTCGTACTCAAACCCCCCGTCGATTTAAGCGTTCCTTCACGCCTCAAAACAGCACAGGGTCCAAGAGTGCACAACCCAATAACCAAAAGACATATCAGCGGTAGATTCATCCCGCTCCTGTACAGGTTCCACGCCATGTTGTTCGATCACAACAATAACCACCACACACACAACGTGTAACAAAAGTTTACAGTCCTTCCAAAACAATTAAGTACATATAGGCTACCGTTTGTAATCAGCATAGGCTAATTGGTCAATTTTCAACACATGTTGGATGTCTAGTGGAAACGAGGTTCAGCGTTAAGCCCGATATTTTGCGCCGTGTCATAAACCAAGTAGGTTTATTGGAAATGTTTGTTTTTGGTTGTAGCGAATCTAACGCTTTCTATACTGTCGTTTTTTATATTATTTAAAAGCATTTGAGTCAGTTTGTATATAAACATCCTGTATGTCTCCGCTACAAATGAGCATGTAAAGTTTGTTGCCAATACCGAACATCACCGACTGAACAGTTTAGCCAAAAGCGGAGTGCGAGTGTTACAATTTACTCATGAGTACATTGGTAATGTTCTCTGAAAGTCTGGAAGATTCATCATTTATTACAGTTCTTTGTTGCTTGAGCCAAATGAGCTTTCCAACATAAATATATAACATATCGGTATCCAGATAAATATTATTAGTAAAATGTTTTTGTCAAAGTGACATTTATATTTGACTGAAAATCGGACAGCAAATAGCAGTATGATCAAATATATTTACCTGACATCTATAATTCGCTTTTGATTAACTGTGGACCAAAAATGTTTTAAAAAACCTTTCAACATTCGTATGGGAGACTTATTATTCTAAACTTTTCTTGTATGGTTTAGTTGGAATTAGTTGAAGCACCGCGCTTCTATAACTAGAAGAAGATGAACGTGGTGAAGTTTCACTCTTACATAGTACTTAATGGAGTAACGATCGAATTTCTTCGCCTTATGAAATAACCGATATCACTATGTACCGACACCTATCGGTTCGGATGTAGCCGAGCGTCTCTACTGCCCGCAGCGCTACGGATGTTTAGACAATACTGTTTACACTATCACACGACGGCTACCTATAAAGGACGCGTAAACGATATGGCGTCGCATTCCTGACCATATATAAACACAATATATAAACACAAACCAGCACTACTCCGTAGCATTTTACCTACAAAATATGCAAAAATTAACGGTTAGAAGGTTGACTGATACTCTCTTCTGTTAATCGGGCTGGACTTATTGGTCTACCACGAGGAAAACAACCCTGCTCCCAGTTTCTCCCGGTTTCGGGATGAATTATTCATTAAAAGCATTAATACATATATATATATGGACTGAATAATACACACACACACACATATATATATGTGTGTGTGTGTGTGTGTTACAAAAAAACATTTGCTACAAAATCTTGAACACCTGAAAGAATAAAAACTACCTGCCAACTCCCTACTTTTTTCAATGGACAATAAAAGTTTATACGCTGTCATTCCTGATGAAGGTGCTAATTGAGATGTTGTGAGAGCTTGTCACATCCCTGGACGTCATGTGATTGTTGTTTTGCTGCCTATGTTTGGAAATACTGTTTTACAGGCCATCCACTAGAGGGCGGTACGAGAAGATGCCAGATATGTGATTTTCCTTCCTGTGACGTATCCCTTCGAGACTGGAGACGGGATTGGCAGTTCGACAGTCTGTTGCCCTGTAAAATATTCGCTTTGCCAGCGTCGATATACTGTTTTGTCTTGATCAGTAGTCACCACACAGTTCTATAGTCCATGAGTTTGTACTAATGTTAATACTTTCATTGTACGTTCTTTAGCTAAGGTCTTAAGAAGTGACGATTTCCTTAGGTTCTTTGTACAGGCGGTGGTATCTTTATATGAGGTAGTATTTGGTAGTTTTGTATGAGGCTGGTTTAGAGAGGATATTTTCTATAGGTTCTTAATCAGACCTTGTGAGTGATTACTCATGGCATCATGTTAGATTTTAATAAGAGGGTTATGAGATTTACTAGTTCTGTTCACAATCAGTGTAGGAATGTTTGGTCCTTTATAAATATTATGATCTGGAGTTGTAGGAGTGGATGCTTTTGATCTTATTTTTCTCATCTTTATATAATTGCCTGAAGAGTCAAGGGTATATGTGTTGTCTCTTTTCTTTGTCTTCCTGGTAGTTATTTTGGTGTAAACCCACCCTGACTAAATATTCCTGATTCACAAATATGTTATCAGTCAATATAATTTGGTAAGTCGCTCTGGATAAGAGCGTCTGCTAAATGCCATAAATGTAAATAAATGTAAATGGTTAAGACAGAACAGATGTCTGCAAACCATTTCCTGAAAAACATTTTGTAACAACATGCTGGACCCTGTGCCCTTTGATGTTTCTGAGATGCACTGATGCCATTTTTGGTGCTGCTCCATACACAGTCGAAGAGCTTCAACTGTTTATTGAACAATTGCTACTGCAATTTGTTTCTGCATTCTCCAGGTTCACCCAGTTCTGGAATATACATGGTGTATAGTTCATCCTGGAACGAGGATAACCTTTTGGATGTTTCAGATTAGTCTGAATATCTTTGTTTAAATACCACCATCTATTGTAACCCTACAGATTCTCATTCCTATTTGCAGTTTGACTCTTCACATCAAAGGCCTTCAAAACCCCATACCTTATTCACAGTTACTGAGACTTAAGTGCATTTGCAGTGAGAATGAAACCTTCTCGCAGGAAATGAAATCTTCTCCCAGGAAAGTATGGAAATGAATCTTTTCATAACTGTGGATTTCCTTGGATTATGTGGATTATATTTGATCTGTTCAGAGAATGGATACTGTGAACTATAACATTTACTGTTAAGACGACAAGAATTTCTTTGGTGTTGACTTCTCACAAAGTAAAACCGAGAATAATATTATACTTGAACACTTCAGAATCCTTCAGAATCCCATTTTGAAGATCCTCCATTAATCTCCTTCAGACGAGACAGAAACAGTTATACATGCTTGTCAAGAGTTAGAGAAATTATCATTCACAACTGTGATAATGTAGCCTGCAGCTCCTAGATGAGCTAGATATAAATTTACTAACACGGCCACTAACATAACTAGTCTGAAAGGATCAGTTATCATCCAATCCTCCTCATGCATTACTATAGGAATTGTCTATTACTTGTAAGAGATGTAATCGGTTTAACATTGGAGAAGCCAACTGAAAGCTTGGTGATAACTTTGTTGAATATCTTCAGATGATCACAATTAAAGATTTCATTTCCAATGGCATTTTAAGGCTAACAGAAACTGCACTGAATCCCATGGAATGACATCTATATTTTCCAAGATAAACTGGTTTCTCCTCGTACAATGTCAAAAAGCGTTTTGCTTGCATATCTTGTTTGAAATTTTCTGGAAAATTGTAGTTACACAAACTATCTTCTTCACATACTTTTATCTGAGAGAGTCAAAATTGTAATGAAATTCACAAGTATTTCAGAGAAATAGGATATTTAAGACCTTTATTTTAGAAAAAAGCAGCAGTTTAAATCATAGCATTTATCTTATGTGATTCTAAAGTTCTTTTTCTTTGAGTTTTCTAACTTCACAACTGCCATAGCTGATGAAGGACCTCTGTCTAAAATGTCCCGTCCCAAAAAGACAATAAAAGATTACTTCAAATAAACTTTTAGAGTATAGAACTTCAGAAGCACACAGTATGCTAATTCTCAATAACACTTCCTTAACTGCACAGTTAAAGAACTGCATTGCTGAAATATTAAAATATTACACATGGTGAAAGAACAGAAATCTCAATTGCTTCATGAGACCTGGAAATGGTTTGAGAAACACTGATGTTTCCATATTATAAAAGGCACTATAAAACTGCAGGTCAGGTCAGATGGTAAGCATGGAGTCATTATTCATTCATTATTCACTCATTTTTCATTTCCACAGCTGTCTGAAAATATTTAGACAAAACTGGTTAGTTTTTATTTAATTTTTTTTTTTGTTTCCAGTCTACAGAACACCAAAAAATCAGATGTTACAAGATGCATAGCATGCTTGCAACACAACATGTAATTTATGCAGGGTTCTAAGGTTACTATAGTTCATGATTGTAAAATCACAAAAAAACCCCCCCAAAAAAACGTATCAGTTTTGACCAGTTTGCTACCAGTTAGTGCGTCTAGAGCAGAAGGAAGAACATCACTGCCCATTAATTGCCTTATTTCAGAAGTGGGCACCACACAGAAGCGTTCAAGACAACGTTTCATAAAAAAAAAAAAAAAAAAAAAGCACTTCTAGTTTGTGCCAAGATATCTCTAACCATTGAAGTGTTGCTAAACAGGTTTTGGTAGCTCCCAGTTTTCTTTAATTCAGTTACATGTGTAGACAAGTGTATGTGACACCAAAAAGCGACATGTGCATAAATTCAGCATTAGTCAGCATTAAACAGACATCAATACATCACGTGATCAACTGTAGCATATTTCATTAAAAAAGCAATCAACAAAGTAGCTGTATTAATAGTCAGGAAATGCAATGGTGTGGCAGTATTGTGAGCCTCTACATATGAAAGACAACTGGCGTTAATGGTTTTCATGCTGGATAATCCAGCAGAGATTGAAGACAGAAGTGGTAGTAAACACTGCGACCTGTGGTGATAGTGGCAGTCATGGTACAGGTTCTCTCAATCATCTAGTCGGACTCTGCTGTGGTTGGTTGTATCAGGGATAGCGAGGAAGGAGGGACCTTATGAACAGCTTTCTTGAGTGGCGTAGGAGGAAAAATCTGTTCCTTAATATCTCCAACACCAAGGAGATGGTGGTGGACTTCAAGAGGAAGAGGACCACAACCAGGCCATTTTCCATCATGGGTCTGGATGTTGAACGTGAAGATACCTACAAATATCTGGATGTCCTGCTTAACAGCAAACTGGACTAGAAGGCCAACACAGAGGCTGTGTACAGGAAAAGTATGAGCAGGTTCTTCTTTCTGAGGAAGCTCAGGTCCTTTAATGTGTGCAACAAGACGCTGACCATCTCCTACCAGTCTGTTGGTGCAGGTGTGGTCCTCTTTGCCACAGTCTGCTGGTGGGAGCTGCATCATAAGCAAGGATGCAATGCAATTGTCAAGGAGAACTCTTGACAAACTCACTGCTATCCTGACCAACACCTCATACCCCCTCTGTGATCTACTGGACACGTAGCGGAGTACCTTTAGCAAGACTTACCCAGCTCCACTGTAGCAAGGACTCACAGCATACAACTCCTCTCTTCTGTGTTGGGACATCATTGAGCATTGTACCTTAAAGGCTCACTGAGCATCAGCTCAGGTCATCTTAATACCAACACACACCATCACTTTAAACACCTGTACATTTGATGTGTTTATTATATATCTATGGTACTGTTTACAACGCCCAGCCACTTTAACTATACCTTAACAATTCTAGTTAAATTGGTCATTCTTTATTCGGTAGACATCACTTTTGTGTTGGTGCTTTAGCTGGACTCTGATATTCTGTAGGATAGAAAGAACTGAGCTGCACATATTCTGTCCCATTCACACAGTTACAATGCACTGAAACTTTAGCTACACTGCATGCTGATATGTACTGATGTGTACTATTCTTGGTCATTATACTTTCATTGTACTTTTCAGTGGATGCGTTTGTTCACTGATGTTCAGGGAAAGCCGGTGTACATTCACACAGCCACCTGCATAACCTGGCAACTTATTGCCTATTCCTCTTGGAGTTTATTCTGTCGTAGTCACTTAGTACATATTACCGTGCAAATGTTTTTTTTTTTTAAAATCTGGTGTCTTTTATTTCATTTATGTGCGATTAAGATACTTTACTACTTTTGTTCCAGTCCACGCTCCTGAGACAGAGAATTTCCCTCTGGATCAATAAAGTGATCCGTCTATATATCTAGCCATTTCTGTTACAATATCAATTATGCAAACGTTGCAGTAGCTTCTTACATAAAATGTAACAAAAAAACATAACTTAAATTTCAACATGCCACTCATGACTAAATGCACTGGAAGATGGAGAAACTTAGACTGTTTTTTTATATATATATAATTATAGAGAATCCTGTATTGGATTATTGCATCTTCTCATCTTTTATTTTTTTAAAACACTTATTCAGTTCATTCATTAGAACACAAAGATTATGAACCTTAATGAAATGATAAGGACATCCACATTTCTTGTCTTTATAAGTATAGCTTAAAGAGTGGTGAGATCTTTAAGTTTTATTGCTAAGACATAAAAGTAAACACTTTAATCTTTTGGAAAAACTGAAATACTGCTGACAAACGTGCTGCTGCCACGTCAGTGTGAATGCTGTGCTGAGACTGGCCAGCCAGCCATGACTCAGTCACCAGCGGTCCTGCGTTCAGAAACTTGCTGTTAATGATCAGGGCTTAGAGGCCACCAAGTTTATGTATGACAACATATGGACTGCAGTTTGTAATTTATTCTTGTATTAAAAAGGCAGCTGTATGGAAGGCTGATGCAATAAGTGGACAAAAGTTCAAGAGGTTTCTAATTAAGTGATTGGCAAGAATTCCTACATTTTTATAGCTACATTTCTTATATGGCACATAACCCCCCCCAAAAAACACTGCTTATAGCACAACTTAGAACTTTAACCCTAATGTGGCTTAACTGACCCTCAACAAGAGGAAACTAGCAAAACTAGTTTGACAACCAATAAGCAAACAAGAGAATATTCAAAACAAATGTAAACAAAGCAAAGAGTAAACAAACTGATGCACATCCTTTGAAGGTTTTAAAATATCCTGATAACCTAATCCAAGCCCAGTTCAAATGACAACCATGTATTAGTTCGAGTCATGAATCTACATTAAATTTATTTCAGCAAGGGCAGCAACCCAATTTGGTTTAACTTGGCTCTTCAGTTATAAAATACAATCTGCTGAGCAAACATTTTAAAATAAGTAAACAAGAAAGGCCAACACAGCACGTAGACAATAAGATTTGAAAATTTCCTCTGAACATGCCAAGGTTCTAGAACCCAGGAACAAAATACAAACCCATTCATTTCTGGTTGGAGTAGATTTATTTGATCTGTCTGTAAACAAGGTGGTTAATTCATGGCATTTTTCCACGCAAATTGAGTTGTATATCGGCTGGTCAGGTATATTCAGGAGTAGGAAAGAAGGGAGCAAAATGAACATGATTCGTTGACATGTTTAAGTTTAATCTGTACATTTTCCACAAGCCCTGGAGAGTTTGAATTTAGGCCAAATACCCCCAAGCAGGTGCCACTTAAGAATTGACTCTTCAGAAGGCAGCAGTTTAAAACCCATCTCACAGTAGCAACAGATCAGATCTACATTATGGCACAGGATACACAGCTGTTTTTTTTCTTTTTTTCTTTTTTAGATTAAGTTTCCACAATACAACTGACTAGTGGTCTTCTCAACTAATACCACCATAACCCAGAAAATTTAGTGTACACAGTTTACCTCAATGTCTTTTTTGCCTATTTAATGAAGTATTTGTACCGTGCTGACAGTTGATACATTGCAGTAAAGTACAAGGTAATGAACTCCAAATGATTTCCTGAAAATTATGGATTAACAGAGACTTAGTGTTAAACATTTTGAAGTGACCAAAGTTAACAATAAGACTGCCATTTCATCTATTCAAGACATTCATGAGAAAACTTCAGGTAGTTACCATTACATCCGTTTCCCTCCCCAGACATTTACGCCATTAATAGTGTATAATCATGAGGTTAATGTTACATTGTGTTTGAAGTGTTGAATTTAGTGTTCTAAAGACAGCAACAGATGAAGCTAGCAGTCATCCTTCAAAAATTTTGTAGCGATTCTGTTAATCCCCCCCAGAATGCAAAAAAACAAACAAAAACAAAAACAAAAAAAAAAAAAACCCCAAAACAAATTGGTCCTATCAAGAAAAAAAAGGACAAACCCAGATAGTTACAATGGGAGGGCAGTGCTTAAAGAAATAAAACAATCACTTGAGCTGGCAAACAATTCTAAATGGCTGAGCTACAGCAGCGGTGGAATGTCCTTACAGAGTCCAGGAAATAACGGCTCCTGACAAGTGACTTTCACCCAGACCTTGTAAATGCTGATCATGCCATCAC
>JAOXYF010000016.1:7846383-7866950 GCA_028565775.1 Sternarchorhynchus goeldii
CCCATTACACCAAGGACTTACAAGACCACATCCGAGGACAACAAAAAGCTTGTAGGGATGTAGGAAAGTTAATAAAAAAAAAGGTGTGGTGGTGGTGGGGAGGGGTTAAGGGGGTGGGGGGACAGAGTTATGGTAGTCTGCTGGATGGCAGGGGCAATTTAAAAAGTTACCTGCTCAGAAAACGTGAAGCCACCTGTCCAAATGCGCGTGTCATTTTAACGTTCAGACAGGGGTATAGGAGCTAGTTCGTTATTTGCTGGGGAGCATGACATTAAGATAAATGATATGCATGCACGTTCTCCTTCTGGGCATGCTATAGATTAGGAAGACAACAGCTCAGCAAGGCTCAAAGCACTTGAGAGGCGTCAGTGTAAAGATGGACCACTAGTGCCTCAGGAAAACTGGACAGTAACACTTCATTAGTCAGTAATGCAAATATTAATGTAGATGGTCCAGCTTGGGTTTTTGGTTTTAATTTTTGTTCCTGTAATGGTCTTGACTTCAACTTTTGTATGTACAGTACAGTTTAAGCCTTCATAAAATCAGCTTGTTTTTCTGTGGCACTACAAGTGTGACAAAAGGGACAGGTAAGCTAAATTATAAAAGGGGAGAAGTGGCAAGGGGGAAAAAAAAAAAATCCTAAACAAACGGTAAGGGGAGGGGGGGAGGGGGGCGTCAATGATAGATCCGCTAACTATTGTATTTAGTGTTTTAAAGGTGATGAGGAACGGGGTAAAAGGGTAGTGGGGTGTTACAGTGAGCTGCTGTGTGGATGGATGGGTAGGAGCCGCTTCAGTATCCAACTTTCCTCAGGTAATCACTCATGTTATACGCTTTATTGTTGAGCAGTCCTCCGTGGATACCTTCCTTTCCCATGACTATAACCAATACTGGAGTACATAAAGGGGGAGGGGGGAGGGGAGGGGAGGGGAGTAAAGACAACAAATGAACAAACTTGAAAAGAAAGAAAGAAAGAAAGAAAAAGTCTTTCCCCCCGTAACACGGGGACATTATAGAATCTTACCACCATTCTTCTCGATTGCTATTAAAATTTTCCAAGACATTTAACTGCTTGAAGGAGAAAGCTTAACAGCAAACCTCTTCTTTCCGTCCCTCAATTGATAAACAAGCTTAATTACATTAGAACCCCGAATCCCTCAAGTATTTTGCCATGGAGTATGCCTTCTTATTCAGTCCACCTCCATGGACCCCTTCTTTGCCCATTACAAGAACCAAGACTGGAAGAGAAGAAATGGAGAAGGAGAGAGTTGAGAAGAGGTGCTCGTTAGGGAAATGGAAACAATCATCATCAACAAGAGAAAGAGAAATTACAGCTGCGGTTAAAAGGTGTTTGCATGCCCTTAAATAACAACAAACCCCGAAGAAGAAAGTACAATCAGCCTCAACTTTGGATGAAACTGAAGCACCATTGAGAGGTTTAAAGATGGAGGAAGAGGATGAGAAAAGGAATTTACCCGAGAGGCAACAAAGTGACAGTCCTCAACACACTAATCCAGTGTGTATAAAAAAAAAAAAATTGTTTTTTTTTTTTTTTTTAAAAAGAGATTAGGGTACAGTAGAGGCTCTAAAAGACCTCATACTTTCTGCTGATGTCAAGAAATTGTGATCATTTACGTCAGTGCTAATAAGCAATTTTTTTGTTCTGTTGCTGACCAGTCAAATAATTGTTTAATGGCTTGTCCTTCAAATCAATCATGAATTAAATTCACACAACAGAAAAGACCACATTTAATTACTGACCACCCAATTACAAATGTATGCTCCTTAAAAGCCAACCTGAAGAGAACTTGGAAGAAATTTGATTTTCAGACGGGCAAATAATTCTGGGGTACATGCAAATGAGAAAACTCTGGTGTGTGTGACCCATTTTCCAGGAAAGTGAAAAATGAACATGCTTGTCCAGAAGGTTGTGTAAATGTGTCGAGCTGGCAATATTTTTGGTTTCAAACTAAATCAAGTTTAAAACATTCCATGCAACACACAAACGCCACTATACCACCCCAAATTCTTGGTGTAATTTAGTAAAAAACTAAAAATAATAATCTGCTTTTTCCCTGCTTTTCAGAATTAAGATGTGCCTTCTTAATTTTCCGTCTCACCAAGATTCGGATCACTCATGTAGCAGCCACAAGTGTCATGTGCTGAACAGATGAGGGGTCATGCAAGGCTCACATGGGGTACTTCCTAAGCAAAAAATTGGCAACACTATTGTTTGTCCTTAATTCTGGAGAAGTTTATCATTTGTCTAAGTTTATATCACTGGCCAACCTCTCAAACACATGCATGTCTTTTAGACTTCTATATTTCAGCCAGGTCCTGAGAGTCCAGAATTTCCACCCCTAGGCATTTTTGGGTATTTTGTTAAAAGCTACTAATCCCATTTATAGCTTTTGTTCCCCCATCACCCCACCCTCACACATGCCTGAAGAGAGTCTGCAAGTTGACTAAAATGTTTTGGGAACAGATTTACAGACAATATCATTAACTGGCTGAGTGGAGTGTTTGGGGGGGAATGGGATGGGGGGGGGGAAATCAGTCAGTATTGTCTGCTGCAAAATGACTCGAGTGCTAAATTAGTTACTGGACGTATTACCGCAAAGGGCACTGGCAGCGCAGGGAAATCGCTACGTTTGTGAAAGAACATTACTGCCATCACCTTTTAATAAAATAAGCAATAAAGAAGCAGTAAATTCTATAATCAACTGCCTCAATATTGAGATGGAAGGTGTCACCACGGGCCTTTTTCAAAGACATTGGGATTTAGTATAAACAGTAGGACCCCATGCATTTAGTTAAAGTGATTTAGGAAATAAGAGCACAGAAAAGAAAACAGAACAGAACAGCCTTGTACCCCAGTGGTTTGAAACCATACTTTTTCATGTTGATGAACACTCAGAATGAGGACCACAAAGGCAGACTGTATGAGAGTGTGCACACATCTTAGTATATATACGCAAAACAGGGGCGAGGAGAAACTTGAACATAATGTAAGCAAATCCATATAAAGGAAGTACATTAGCATCACTGGCACTCCCTGATAATTTGAGAGGTGGTGTCAGGCATTATTTAATTGCATGCATGAGTCAAGTTTATTACATTCCAGGCATCATACAACCAGCACTATACCACCCCAATTCTAACTGTTATAATTGAACAAAATCACTGTCAATATTAAAAAAACTACAAACATAAGCAAGTTTCAGTATTAACTGTATGAGGTGTGAAATTGGTCGTTTGCCTGTGCTCATTTGTGAAGAGACCCCCCCCCCCCAAATATGCAAAACAAGCTTAGTCATTTACAAGTAGACAAAACAGTTTACCTTTTCCAGCTCTGCCTACAGAAATATTGTATGTCGGCTCGCCTCCATGACTCTTCGTCCTGATGTCCATAGTCCAGTCTCCCTCAACTTGCAGGCTGTCTCTGATCACCGAGCACTTCTTTTTCCCTAGGGTGAGCCCATTGGTGAAGAAGGTCTCTCGCTCTTTGCCGACTAGGACATCGATTTCATCAGCCTAAAATTAAGGATGGTAGGTGAGTTTAATTAGTACAATATTAACCAGTTCCTAATCCATTATATTAAGTGGAAAATACCACATGTAGCCAACCCCCACCCCCCAAAAGATACCTCAAATTTGAATTAAATTACTCAAAAAATGCAAACATAAGGACTGTGGCTTGTTGATTCCCTGCAATGTCCTGCAATACCCCCCCCCGCCCCCCAACAAAAAAATCTGTGAGTGAACATGAACAGTAATGCCATAACCTTAGGGATCCCAAACTACAACTTTCGCATTTAAAAGCTGGATCGATGGGGTACGACTTAACCGGACCGTGATCTCACGCCGAGAAATAATTTTTAAACAGGTTAACGAGACGAAAGGCCGAGTAAATGGGCGAACGGGACGCCATCTTTGAAACCGACGCGGGCTGTGTTCCTGCAAGGGGGGGAGGGAGGAGGGAGGAGGGGGGACTGTACGGGCGCCACTGCGCTAACTTCCTTCAAGCAAGGCCTACGCCTAACCAGCTTATCTCCAGTATGAGAATGCTGCCGGAGACACGGGGAAGGGGGGTTAAAAAAAGGCAACCCGTGTCTAGATGATTCCATGAATCTAGAAAACCACAACCAGACCATGTACGGTCATTACAACAGTTTTTTTTTTAAACGTTAAATGTATAAACACGCCCGGTAAACTAACCGGTGAATAGCGCAATAAAAATGCGAGATTGTCACAGCCTGCTTCGATAACTTTCCCACTTTTGAATCGGATCTCAGTGGAAGGGGTGTTAGCTCAGCAGCGTTTCGCGACCCAAGCAGATTTTTTCTCCCCCAACCCTCTTTTGTGCTTCAGGACACTGCTGCCCGGGCGCTCTGGAAAAAAAACGCGTTTGCCATACGGCGATAATGTATTGTTTCTAGAGCATTATGGAAGTATAAAAAACAGGGCCTAACCCCAAGTTAGCAAGCAGCTAACTCGTCTATCGCTAGGGTTTTTTTTCCAAGTTGTACTGCTGTGCGGGCCTACATCACCAGCAAAGCAACCCTAGTTGTAGTGCGTCTACAGGGTAACTTAGAAGAACGAACAACGTATAAATTCGACAGAACTATATACACATTTTTGCTTTAGGGGGAAAAACATTTTTTGTATTTTTCACGACACGAGTTACAGGAAAATGACACTCCGCCGTCATGCGATTTAATATTAACGCTGATTAGATCGCTACAGAGAGCTGGGTTTTTAATGCAGTAACGCTGGTTCACGAGCTACCGATCCAGAGGCCGGTGCGCCGATGCACGCGTGCTAGCTAACCTAGCTGGCGTGCTAACCGGAACGTGGCGATGGGACCTTACAAAGATAGAATTTTAGACCCGACCTTGAACGAATAAAATAACCATCAAATGAAATTTTGAAGTCTTACCGTTATACCGCTAAAAGTACCACCCTCTGAACATGCCCAAACGTATTTGGCGTCCGTGTAACCAACAATGGCGGAATCCTGGCAGTAGCCATCGGCCATCAGGTTATCCACGTAGCTTTGCCAAGACATATTTGTATAATTTGTAAAAAGGCGAGGCTTTGTATAGACTCTTGGATTTAAGATAGAAGTGCTGTGGCAGCTGACAAGTCGTGAACTAAATCAAGTTTCGCGTCTTCGATAGTCTCCAGAACGTTACGTTCTTTCGGATCTGGGTTTGGGCAGGGAAGAAAGCCGATGAATTGAGACAGCGCCTGGGTGTAGTCCGTGCATGGATCACTCCGCGCAGACGGTGCACGGATCAGTCATTTTATGGTCATCTACGATGGCGGAAGGGAAGAAAACTACCAATAAATTAGTCCCTTTCCAGCCTCAGTACGATCACCTTCAGATAAAACCTGATTTGTCGTATTTTTTTTTTCTGAGGCACAGCGGATTTCTGCTTTTGCACTACATCACGGAGGAATGGTTTTAAAATTTACATCGTGGGATTCAGTAATCCCATCAATTCCGCAATCCCATCAATTCTTACTTGTTTTACAAAGGAATTTTTAAGGATTTAACATTTCTGTTGATCTAAGAAGGAATGAAGGGTCATTATCACAAAACACCGTTAATTAGATAGGCTACCTGGGGGTTTTTTGTCGTAAATTTTGTGAGAACGATACACATAAGTCATAGCTGTATAAACAAAGCGCTGATCCAGAATTTTAAAACAGCTGTGTTTCACGGTGTATTTGTGTACCATTTTAAAACATTCCTGTATTATGGGCTATGTCCTTATCGATATCAAACGTACTACACAAATACCAACTGAAGATATCTGACTATATTTTGCCTTGACGACAAGTGTTTTAATCATATGGTTCGCTATAGATATACACTAAAACCGAAAATATGACTCCTGTTTAAATTGCAGACTGTGTAATTTTTTGCCTTTGGTTATGCGATCTCGCCTGATTTAAATGAGAGCTTAGCTGATTGTGTTAACTACAATAGGTCCCTGGCCAAGAAAACATCAAAAAATGGGAGTGTTTCCATATGGATACAAAGTTCATTGGACACCTGATAAGCGCTTTGAAAAAGCAAGTATTCCTCCTTCAGGATGTAGCAGTGTCAGGGTTCTCCTGATATTTGTTGTCTGAACCGATTCTTGCTGTTTTGTTATGTGATGTGTAGTATATCGTAATTATATTTATATATTCTAATTGTAATTTAAAAAAACGCAGACATAAGATTTTAGGGATCGTTAATTCTGTTACTATATTTTGGTATGATTATATAAATCTTGAGAAAGTGTCTTCTGCTCATAGGCTTCCACTTTAGGAGTGTAATGAGTTTTATTATATATTTGTATTTTTTTCAGCACACATTATCCATGCATCTAATATCATTTTGATTCATTCACATTTCAAACTACACTGAATTAATGACTTAAAATAAACACAACTGAAACACTAATGGAGCTGATTCAGGGAGGTTTTGAAATTTTGTCAATTATATCTACAATCTAAAGTAACCTCAGTGAGCTCTGTACATAATAAAAAGTGAGGTTTATACCTCGGTCAGGGTAAATATTCATAAAGGGTTAACACTGCAAATGAAATAAGCCACCCATTCAGAAAAAAAGTGTAGTCATTACTCATAGAGCTTTCTAGAATCCACAAAGTGCTGCCTGTCTTTGCTGAAGTGAGCCATTGTAGCACTTCCTGCTTTTTCTCAGAGCTGGTTTATGGTCGGGACTTTGCCATGAGAATGTGCTGCATGGCAGGAAACCATTCAGATCCAGCGAGTCATGTGTAAGGGCGGGACTTCCTCAAGGAGAGAAGTGAACACTGTACAGAACACAATCTGGAACTTTTATTCGACCTGGGCACTTTCCATTAGTAGCCTCCAGTATGTCTTCTCTTTTGTCTTTTTGGCTAAATGAGATTACACTCTGCAATATGATTGCAGTGTTTCTTCAAAGACTATCAGATATTGTGTATTAGTTATTATGTTGTTAAATTACAGCAGACTATTGATACCATATGGAACGAACAATAGGACGAACACAGGCCAGCCCATCACACTTGACAATGACACGTTGATAAAGCAGTTGTCATAATGACAAACACAATGGACCATACACAGCGCAGTCACGGCGTTGTGTTCTCTGCAGCTGTATCACAAAATAAAAACGGAAATGAAAAGATATTCAGCAGTTTCCCAGTGCACTCTTACCTGAAGTGTGCATGGCTGTGCCAAAGAAAATGACTCATTCAGCAAGGCTTCCATGTTTAATCAACTGTTTGTATTCACAGTACTAACAAACTGCTCGCTCATGTTATGTTAACGATTAGGAACAACAGTCCAGGAACATTTCTTAGACTCTTTTGCTTAGCTTATATTGTCTCAGATATATTGTCTTAAATTTATTTGTTTCTCATATATGTAGACTTACTGTAGTTGTAACTTCAAAGGAATATAAAAAATAAATAAATGAACATCCTACATAAATGAAATGTTAGTGAAAGTATCCATCTTATGTACTTCAGCACATTACAACCAGTGATGTGTAAAGCGTTGGTTTAAGGGCGACTTATCAAATTCAAGAACTGATGCCTTAATATCAGTGATCAGCTTCCTAAATCCTTGTTCTCATCTTTTCAGTGTCACAGTGATGCAATCCTCAAGGGTCATTTATTTTCCCTATTCTAGAAGGAACTTCTATCGTTATTTATTAAAATTATAAGGGTATTTGCAAAACACATTTTAATGTCTAGTGTTACAACTTGGATGGCCTGATGTTCTCTATCAGGTAAGGATTGCTGTCAACGAGAAACAATTTTGTGTAAATGCATTTAAAACATTAACTAGTACATATATGTTGTCTGTTGAAGTGGCTATTGTACAAAAATAAGAATATATAGACTGTAGACCTGTAGATGCAGGTTGTCTGAAAGTTCTATAAATTGATCTTCACTGGATAACATCAACATTGAGCGTATTGAAGTCCAATGGTGAGATCTCCTGTACTTACATTTTCAGCATTTAGCAGACGCTCTTATTCAGAGTGACTTCCATATCAGTGTGCTCTTGGGGGACTGAGCTTACAACGCTGGTATTGCTAGCACCTTGCTCTACCTGCTCTGCTAGGTGAGCAATGGAAGCTATGTTCAATAGCACAGTTCTCCTGTGTGAAATAGCATTTTCAGGTTTTATAAAGCACTTTTTGAGATCACACTGTGCTTCTGTATTACAGGACCAAAGAAAACAATAAACTCCAGTGCAGTGGTTTGTGAGAAGAAGGCTAGCTCTGAAAGTACTAGTATCCTGCAGAATTGTGTTGGGTTATGAGCCTGGAAATCTGCCAATAAACAGTGTTTAGTTCCAGCTCTAATATAGCATTCGTGATCTGTCTGTGTCTTCAGGTGCATCTGAATAGTAGAGAAATAACATAAGTCAACAATGGAGCAGGGTGGGTCTTTTCCAAGGGCAGTTGGATGCCCCGCCTACCGGACGTTCCTGTGTTTCGAACGTAAATGGTTCCCTCTACTGGCCGTTCATTGAGTTTCATTATAATGGTCTGTCAAATTTAAAATAGAACAGTTAGGCTTTACACAGACATTCCTTTACACTTCTGCTGTTTTCTTTCTACAAACAGCGTTTTGTTAGGTAACTGTCTAAAAAACAACCACACAAAGACCAGACAAAATCCAATCATCAGAAAAGAGCACTTTTGACGCGCGCAATTAAAATGTGGTGCAATTTGGTGTCTACTTAAGGTTGTTATTAACAAGACTTACAAAGGGGAAATACATATTTTTTAGAGCACGTCGTATCTATCTATTTCTTTTTTAATGGTACAGCAGTAATTCGTCGTTGTTTTAAACCGTTTCATGTAATGGAAAACGAACTTGGGAACGTTGTTAAATTAACATAAAGCCATCTACGCTGCCAAACTAGATTTTGCGTAAGAGGCGTATTCACCACTTTATGCGCAGTGCCTGTTGCGCCCGTTTCCCAGCATGCACTGCAACTTTAGCCATCTTGTCGAGAGGTGAAATTTTGGAAATTCTGCTTCCGAAGTCAGAGACATTACCTGAACACTTTATTCTCAGTATTCTAATTTGTACTTACACGTTTAAAATAGATCAGAGTGGTAATTACTTAGTTAATTAGTGTAGAGATGGACTAAGACACATTCTGCAGATGTCTTCCATACTTCTTTATAAAGAAGCGCCGAGGCTAGTCAACTAGATGAGAGGCAGGGGGAGTGGGCCCGCCTCAGACTAAAGTAGCAGTTGCAGCTGGGGAGGTACGTCGGCGATATCGGCCTACTGGCTACTGCGGAGACGGGACGGCACTTAAAATCGGAGGCCAGTTCTGTCCGACAAAGGACCGGGCGGAGTTTTTTTTTGTTTTGTTTTGTTTTGTTTTGTGTTTTGAATTGATCTCAGATCTGTTTTTTGTGGACGGCTTTCGAGGTTGGTTTTGTCTGTTGTGTACTCGTCGAAAATGCAACAGGAGAGAAGAGGAAGACCGATGACGCACGATCATCTCGCTAGCTAATGGCTCAAAACTTGGTGCAGTGCCACAGTTTCTGCTGTTTTGTGTAGAGAAGGAGGTGAGCTAAGCGTCATTTATTTAATTACAGTACTGGCATTATAAGCGTTTAAACATGTCAAAGATGCCGGTAAAAAAGAAAAGCTGTTTTCAGATCACAAGTGTGACACAGGCTCAAGTAGCGGCCAGTAACGCCACAGACGATACTGAGAGCTTAGATGACCCAGATGAATCACGGACTGAAGACGTGTCGTCGGAAATATTTGATATGTCCAGGGCCGATTTTGAGCCCGAAGTATGTGACAGAAGTTCGTCTGAGGAAGCGTTAAACAATGTCGGAGAATCAGAGGCTCCTCACAAACCGGGACCTGTTTCGTCGGGGCCGCCGAATGGGGGGTTTGGCTTCCGTAACGTAGGCGAGCCAGGACTTTCTCACCAACAGTCCCCGGTAGCTGTGCCGAGTGGAGCCCAAACGGGGCCCGTCCAGTCGTCCAGCTCCGCCGCGTCGGGAGGTCCAGGTAACCCTCCCGTCAGCACGCAGTCGTCGTCGGCCGCAAATACGAACGCTACGACAACGGCTACAACGACCTGCAGTTCGCGCTTCAGGGTTATCAAACTTGATCATGGTACAGGGGAGCCCTTCAAGCGGGGTAGGTGGACTTGCACAGAGTTTTATGAAAAAGATTCCGAGGGTTCTGTTATCAGTAGGACTGTGGATAGTATAAGACATCCAAATGCACCTGATCAAGGAGCAGAAAGAGACAGTGGGTTGGGTGTTACAGGCGGTTCTGTGGCAACTCAGGCTGGGTTTTCTAGCCAGGGTGGGGATGCCACGCTTGATTCCCTGCATCCGTTTGAGCCTCAGTCGGCCCACAGCTACGGTGTGGTGCCACAGCACGGCCACCCAGGGTCAGGGCCGGCGAACCCCGAGCTCCTCGGCAGCAAAACAGCACCGGTCCAGCCGGTCCACGGTCTCCTCCCACCCGGCCATGATGGCCTGCACCCGGGCGCTCATGTTCAGAAGTCTCCCGGCATGGCTCCGGCTCCACCGCCGCAGGCTTTGCTCTATCAGAGCCAACAGCAGACTCCTCAGCAGATACCTCTAGGCCAACACCTGCAAGCCCAGCCTGGCCTCCTGCCTGCCAGTCAGGTTGAATATGGACAGCAGCACTTGACGCACCCGGGGGCCGGCCTGCCCGTCGGCCACGGCGTCGGCCAGGGGCCGTCCCCTGTGCCCACCCCAGGTGCTGCGGGCGTGCTGGGGGCGCCTGGAGAGATCGGAGGCCTCCCTGGAAGCCACCCCTTACCCGCCAGCCAGCCTGGCCCTTCGGGCCCGAGTCTCATGCCCCAGCACGGGGCAGGGATGTTGGGCGGAGTAGCCCCCCTCGCTCAAGGGTCCTCAGTCCAGCTGGGGCAGTACACACCTGTGAGCACCACCCACAGCATGGCAGCAGCTTCGCAGAATGCCCCGAACTTGCCCGCGTCGAGCGTTGCTGCACCCGCTTCGGCGGTGGTGGGGAGCACGGGCGTGTCGGGACCGCCGGCACACGCACAGGTCCCCCGTGGAGGCGTGGCCCCGGAGGAGAGCCGGAGAACGTCGGACGCCTCGCTTCTGACTCCTTCAGCTCCTGGCAAGGAGGCAGGGAAGCCCCTGATGGCAGACGATCTACCTTTGTCTAATCCTGCAGTGAACAGCCTTTTTGGAATACCCATCCCCATTGACGGGGATGAGGACAGGTAAGAACTCTCTCGTTTGTGGCAAGGGGGCACTTTAACGCAGCCTGCCACAGTGGAGATAGCCAGCTACTGTTTGCATGCACTGATGTTTTGTGTTACTGAACTTCTTAAGGCCTTAGTTGCAATGATGGTAAACATTGGCTATTTTTAAATAGCAGTATTTCCCAAACTTATGCAATCATTATACATTTGCGTATGGGGGGAGAAGGGAGAAAATAAAACATTTTAGGAGGTTTTAGATGGTTCTGATATTTGAGATGTTCACTCCCCTTCTAACAGCAGCTTTTCCTGTATAATTAATATAGTATAAATGCTGTTATATGGAGGTGGTTTTGCGACAAACACCATAGACCACAGGAAAGAAACGTAGTGTTCAGTGCCTTTCGTTAAGACCCTGTGTAAAGTTCAGCAAAAGCCTGTTGAATGGTTACAAGTGAAAGCCTCTTCCTCGACGCAGTCCCAGAGTTTTAGCTTAGACGGTTTGTTTCGAAATGAGATAGGGATGACTTGGGCTCAGGCAGCCTCTCAAAGCCCTGGGAATGGACGGAGGTTCCCTTTGCAGTTAAGAGGTTAAAGTTTCATTATTTCTTTCGACTGTGCTCTGACCACCAAGTGGTAGGCCTCTGTTCTTTGTGGTGATGCCGCATGTAAGAGAGAGAGAGAGACAGAACTTTGTTAAGGCTTTTAAAGGGGAGAATGCAGCATGGGGGGTGTTCATATAGTGGTGCGGCCACTGCTGGCGTAGGGAAGCATTACTGGTATTTGAATGGCCTCCATCACAACCACACCCCCACCCCCACGGGCATTATTGCCCTCGTCAGAGCTGATCACTTCAAAGATAAAAGCAACTTAGATACTTTGTCATGTAGAAATTTGGTAAGGACAAGTTGATTGAGGCAATTCTAATAAAAAGAACAAATGAACCAGCCCGGGTCGTGGCTGGCGCTCTCCAGAGAGGGGGGTGTCTGGTGATGGTTTCGGTTAAGTGTTGCCGAGTCGTTTCCTCTTGCTTGTTCAACTTTCAGTTCCTGAGCTGCGCGTGTTCATGTAGCCTTGCCGGGCCTCCTGCGAGAGTGCGGGAAGGAAGCCGAGAGCCGCCGGGCGCCCCGCGCGGCTCGGTGTCTCGCACGCGCCGCAGGGCCTCACTTGACCCCAGCCCTCGCTCGCCCGCGGGACCCTGCCCGGCGCGTTTTGGCCGTCGCCAAGGACGACGCCTGCTGCGTTACGTGCTGTTTGCCACCTGGGCTCTGAGGAGCAAAGCTGAAGGATCCTTGAGTGGCTGGCAGCACTTCCTGCTCGCTGGCACCCCCCCCCCACCCCCCCGAGATGAGCTCTCTTAGCATCATTGCTAGAGTGTAAATATGTTGTTTTTTCATGTCATTCTTTAGCAGCCCCAAACCCCTCGCCTCCCCACAAGATACCAGCCCTTGGTTCCTCTTCTTTTCCCTTGTGCATTGTATAGCAACCTTTCCTTCATGTTTTCTGCAGTCTCCTCTGACAGAAACAGCTGTCCATGTGAGAACAAAGTTTTGAGGTTTTGAAGTTGAATTCCTGCAAGTAAGCAATCCAGTTCAGCACAACCTGGGCTCTTGTCCTCGAGCATAAAGATGAAGTACATTTTGCAGTAGCACTTCAGGCTAAAGTGTGTTGAGTTCTGTTGTTTTAGCCTTGAATGCGGTATTTTTTTTTTCTCTCTCTTTAATTGAGCTCAAACACGGCTTTTAAATCTTTGTTGGGGCACCTGCACGACTGGTTTTTTTCCTCTCTCTGAAGAAGAATGATTCTCTTTTTCTTGTCAGGCTGTACAGACAATGTAAAACCACACAATGCTGCTTCAGATTATCTATAGGTGATCTCGCAGGCATTGTTGGCGGATGTTGTATTTTAAGTAGATCTCGGCCGGACGCGTGTTGAAACGTGGGTCGTGGTTGGCCTCGTGCACGTGTCGTGGGTCGTTGGATGAATGCGTGGATCTCCCTGCTTCTTCAGGCCCTTTGAGCAGTCGTGCGCCACCCAGTGGGTAGAATGTGCAACAGCACACACCCCACCCCCCCAAATTCTTGTAATCGGATGATTACATGCAGGAAGGTCGAGTTCCCCGGGAAAAATTATAATTGGTGTGAGACCAATGGGGGATTGTGAGCTTAGTCTTTATTACAGTTATTCGTTTTGATTAGACTTTATATTTGAACTTTTTGATTTCATGTGGTCAGTGGAAAAACTGATGGCCTTTCAGAGTCGTTTGTATGGGGAGAAGTGGATTGTTGGATGCTTCTGTGGTTTTTCACAAGTTCTTGTCCTGTGTGAAGCACATGGTTTGGCTGCTGTGCTTATTCTGTTGGTGGTTTCATGCAGTCCAGATAATGGGTTCAAGCAGGTTATTTTCAGTTCGTCTAAGAGCATCGCATAAATCTGCCCAAAGCTCATTTGACTCATTTGATCCCCTCTCTGATTGGCAGGGCCAAACACGAGTTAGGGTGAAGTGCTCTTTCATTTCTGCAAACATGATGCGTCTCGTGATTAGGCTGTACAGTGCAAAGCAAATTGAACTTTCAGATGAACACAAAAGCCCTGAAGTTGCGTAACTGGATGGTCGGGCTGGTCGTGGTGATGACCGTCGTGCAAATCGCGCTCTCGATGTCGTCAAAACGATCCTTTGCGTTGAGCTGCATGTTAAAATCCTAAACTGGAGTATTTCTGCAGTCGACGGCAACCCTGTTTTAACCTCTTTTATGGCCTTTGTATGCTGACCAAACACCAGCAAAAACCCAACATTCCACGGGGACTTTACGATGTCCTGTAAAACAAAAATGAACCAGCATGAAAGGAGCAGAACATTCTAGAGACTCTCCAACATGTTTGGTTAGCATGCGTGGGAGATTAGGGACCCTGGTGGCACAAAAGCAAGCTTTCCCCGGCCCTTGGAAGGTCGTCAAACGCCACTCCCACCTCTAGAGCCCGACTCCTCGGGTACCTGGAAACCCCAGTAGCTTCAGCGGCATCAGGACTCAGCTGTTTCATTCGTGAGCGGAGAGTAAGAACTCGGAGTTGCACGCTGGAGTAGGAACTCCACACCGCTACACTGCTTCCTGCCGCATCCTCTCCTTTCATCCAGTGGCCGACGTCATAGCTGTGAAGGAGATGCTCGCGTGTACTGACCCCCCCCAACAGAAGCCCCATGTTAATACACATGTAGTTCCTTTTTTGGTATTTGAGGTTTGAAGTGAAAAGGTTGTAAGCACAGTGGATAGTTTAGGATGTACAAGGTAATCCTGCTAGAATGCCAGACCAAAACAAAAAGCCCCAAATTGTTGTCATAGAGACGGTAGTGATGTTTGCCATTTTAAACGGTTAACTAGAAGGTATTTGAAACAGTCATGCTTTTGAAGGCTGACCAAAAAGGTTTGCACAGCGTTAGTAGAGGATTAAAGTGCGAGTTCCATTTTCCGAGTTGCACCCAGGACCTAAACCTGTTCTCCCTTCGGCTGCGCAACTGCAAATAAAAAGCCTTTTCTGCATTTTAACGTAAATACAAGGACCGACACAAAGCAGGGAATGAAGTAACTGGAATGTTTCGCCTTTGTCAGTGGTAAATTAAACTGAGTCTATATTTAACCTGAGCGGACCACAGTCACCATGTGAGAGATGATCCTGAACATTATGCCCAAGCTGCTGCTTCTGCTTCATTTGATCAAATTACTTGTTTTCATAATTAGTTTCTTCTTTAGAAATTGTTGCCACAGTTTTTTCTGCAACACAGAAGTTGTTGCTCCAAACCAGGAATGGCACAAAAAGAACGATGTCACAGTTTTCCAGATGCTTTACAGATGTGCCCCCCCCCCCGATTCTCCATCCAAAAACAATTTCTGTAAGCTCACTGCAGGCGATTAAGACTTTGACTTTTGAAAGGCAACGGTAACGGGCGACGATTTGGGTCTGAAAATAGCACATGTTTCTGAGAAGCCTGGCGAGAGGCAGCGCGAACGCAGCAGACAGAATGTGATCCAGGGCTTCTAGGAAAGGCGGGATACGCTCCAAGTTCAGACGTTCCCCTCGTGGAGTAAAACCCGCACTGTCACCCCCCCCCCCCCTCGCCTCCCCGCACGCCGCCCTCGCTCTCTAGAGCGCTGGGTAGGATCGGGCAGCTCCCGCCCTGGTAGGTACATTCCGTACCTGTCCCTATAGGTCCTGCAATCTTGAGACTGCTGAAGGTTGTGGTAACCTGTCCAGGGCCTCCACCTCATTAAAGTTCTTCAACAACAACTTTACTGTGTTCTCTTGGGGGTTTTTTCCTCCCCCCCCCATATGACTTCAGTTAACAAACCTTCTCACGTCCTGCGTTCTCACAAGGTGACACTTCAGAGGAGAAATAAATAAATAGACTAAAAAAAAACCAAAACGAATTTTCCATTGAACAAGAAGGAAATCCAAAGGAATGTTGGTGCTAAGTATGCCTGTGGCGGTGGTGTGGTTAGCTGGTTGGTTTGGTTTGTTTTTGTAAGAATTGCTAAAACCTCTCTCTTAACGACGGCGAGATCCTCAAGGTTCACGAGGACCCCTCCTGTCGTCCGTGGAACCTTTGCCCCTGTCCTTTCTGACCGTCTTCTGTTCTCTCTCTCTACTGGATGGAACGCAGGAGCCCTTCTGCGGTTTTCTACCGGGCCTTCCAGGCTGGCAGTAAGCCACGTGACCCCAAGCCCTCCGCCGATAGGTACAGTATACGGGAACCATCCCGTGGCGTGAGCTTCAGCACCAGAGCTTTGGCGCGTTGCTGCATGGAGCAGGCATGGCACACCGGTGGAGTGTCTTTAACAGCCGCTCTTGACGCTTCGGCCCACGCTAACGAGCGCCGGCCAGTTGGCCGGAGGTCCGCGGTGCGCCAGTCTGGCGCGTTTCGGACGCTGCCCCCGCTAGGGTTCACTAACACGTCGAGTTGGGGCACTCACAGTCACGGAGCTTCTGTTGTTGGTTTGTGTGTGTGTGTGTGTGTGTGTGTGCGCACGCCTAATACAGATCTTCTGAGTCCTGGTCGTGGAGGACCGATTTTGATTTAACATGCCTCGCTGAACTCGACACGGATGGCCCGGAAAGTTGAAGGAAACTCTAGAGCAACTCATGTCCTCCGTCGCACCAGCTGGGAAGCACTGTAGTACTGGGCTGTTCCCTGGCTTATTAACAATGGAGTGCAGTGATGGTTTATTTAATTTGTTTTTCCTTTTGCTAGCTGATTTCTGACGCATCTTTTTGAATCTCAGCAGAAATTCAAGTGGAGAAGTGGCCTAAACTTAGACTCCTGTAAGACTTTTAACCCAGAGCAGGAGTTGGTCAGTCACTGCTGGCTTTGGGGAAGTGCTCTGTTAACTTGCACAAGATTTCATTTCTGATGGTGAATAGAAAGTATTTAAATTGAGATTGAATGTGGCGATGTTGCAGACCTGCCTTCTGCAGCCGTGTGCAAGCTGCTGGTCTTATGGTTACTTGTGGCCTATGTTACCTTGGACGTCAGGAATAGGTCTGTAGCACAACGATGGTTGCTTGGTACAAATCGTTGCGTACCTGTATGGAAATGATCAGAAATGTTCAATTGAAAGACTCCTAAAGGTATAACTGAGTATAGTAGAGTGTGTGTGTGTGTGTGTGTGTGTGTGTGTGTGAGAGGGAGTGAGAGAGAACTTGCACAGCTGAAGAACCTCTAACCCTCTTTGGAAACCTTAGGTACTTCACTACATTTCTCTCTCTCAAAGTGCTTCTGAAGTCCCAAGAGTGTACATCAGTTCGTTTTCTAATTTCATTGCTGCCATAGCAACAACTGGCAATTCAAACAGATGCATCATTAATGCAATGCCCATTTATTAAAAACTCTTGCCAGTGGAAAGGATAAATGCTTCATTCTTATGAGCCGAAGGTGTTCAACAAACAGATCAGCAAGTCTTCTTTGTTTCTCCAGTGTAAAGCTGATTACATCTCTTACACACAATACAGTAGAAACCCCTGCAGATCCATAAGGAAGGGTGGATTACAGTTATTTTAGGGACTGTGTTAATAAATGTACGTCCGAGTGGTTGTTTATCTCACTCTTGATGAGCACGTCTTTGATGTTTTTGTCTTGTCTGTAAGAGATAAGTGGAGTATCCTTTAAAAGAGATGTAGACACACACACACCCCCCAAGTGAAGATAAGTCAGACGCTGCTGACATTGAACTGATTCAGCCTGGTCTGTATCTACTCCTTAACTGCCCCCATGTGTCTCCGACCCCTACAGATGGAGTTCAGGAGACACGTCGGCAGGACCAACTGTCCTCGCCTCCGAGCCCAAAGACCAGGTGCACTCGTGATGCGGTAGATGCCAGGTGCTGGTGGTCTGGAGGCGCTGGCACAATAAAGGCTGTGCGGTTGTGGCCGAGCTCGTCTTTGCCTGCTGTACCTCCAGAGCACTTTGAACTGTGCGCTCCCTTTAACGACACCCCCCCCCCTCCATCCAGCATGGCTAAGAGACAGAGCTCACCTTGTGTGAACGGAGTGATCATGGGGTTGATTTTACTGCCCCGCGGTTTGAAGCGAAACCTTGCTGGTCTTTGACATTCCTGAGGGACAAGGAACCTCACAGGGAAATATCTGAGTTTCACTTTGCTGTCAGCAAGGGGATGAGGAAGTTGGAGAATTGCACTGTAAAACAAAATAGTTTACATATGACACTCACTTCTGCTCCGGGAGGGGCGTCAGGATCCATATTTCAGGTTGCCATGGTTTCTGCCAGGTGTTGTAAATGGACATGAGTCCTTGGGTGCCAAGAAACCTCTACCTGAAATTGCCCTTTCGCTTGAAAGGGATTTGCTCATACACAAAAACCATGTGGAGGGGTCTGGTGACATGTTGCTTAGTCCTTCTCCGTTCAGTGGTCTGTCTCCTGTGCCGTTGTGTAACGCATCACGCTCTTACAAAACTACACGTCTGCCCTCGCTTCCGGTTCAGATGCTTTGGCCGCGGTGACGGCATCAAAAGCGCTGGCTGCCTCTCGGCGCCTTGGGCCTGTGGCCGCATTCCTTTGTAAATGGACCAATTAAGCTAAACTGCACCTTCTGTCATCCTGGAGCCATCAGTTAAAGGCCAACTGAGTGGAAAGGACAAGTCCACTGTAGTCTACAGCGTTGCAGATGGAGGCCCTGGCCAGGACCGGTCCGGGTGCCTTTTGCGTGCGGATCGTTCCCCCTTAGAACGCGCTACGATACCACGAAAAGTGGAGGGCGGTACAAAGGTGAGATAAGAAACCTGTTCATAAAGGAAGCTGAAATTTTGCCCTTGTGAGGTTGGGCTGCAGGTTGAGGTGATGCCGTAGGGCTTGGGAGGATTATGTAACCCACACCCTGCCCTGCTTCTTTAAGAGTTTCAGGTTGCTGTTGAGACACGGGCATGTGGATCTTTTTTGCCATCACAGGGCAGACCGCTACCGCGCACAGTGACCTCCGTGGTATAGCTGGTGTCCTCTCAGGCTCGTTAGAGTTCATTAACGGCTATGACGCGAAAGATGCAGAAGACGCATCACGAAAAGGCGAACATCCGCACACGACGTTCACTTGTGGTGGTACATACTGGCTAGAACTGGAAGGGGGAGACATCGACCAGAGTTAACGCCGTAGTCTAGCAGTCCTCTTGCAGCCTTGGGTGTGTTACGAGACTGGCGCTCACCGCACCCATGACGCCCAGAGTCGCTATCGTGGCTCTTATGGCCTTTCGTCATTCTTTGTAGGAGCAGCTGAGTCGGATGTGGCTCGTCTCAATGTCCTTCTTTTTCTCTTTTCAGTGCCTCTGGAGCGAGTGTCGTTGCCATTGATAACAAAATAGAACAAGCTATGGTAAGTTCTGTCTCTTCTCTCTCATTTCCTGACTCTCTGGAAAGCAGAGCGAACACAATTTAAATGAACATCACTGAACCTGTGGCCTGTGTGGTTTTCAAAATTGTTTCCAATCTGTTGCCTTGGTAATGAGTCAACACCACCTTCCTTAGGTCTTTAAGTCACAGTAAGATGGTACTGAACACCACTGAGTTATATTTTCTGGCTCCACACCACCACCTAGTCTTGGACAAAACCAGAAAGGAAATTCGGGGCCATGGTCTAAAAACCGAGACCAGGAACTGGAAGTGTTTTATATTTATTTTATTATTGTTTATTGTATTTTTATTATAGGCTCCTGCATAAATTGGTTTATTTTGCTTTTAATTTTTGATAGTATTTTTACCGAAACGTTATAAAACAAGGAGTTTGTGCACTGGTCTTAACATTTGCTCAGAAGGTTCACTGGAGCACCGTGCTGAAGACCCAGTGGAATGTTACTTTAGAAGGTTCACCGGAGCACCGTGCTGAAGACCCAGTGGAATGTTACTTTAGTAGGTTCACTGGAGCATGGAGCCGAAGACCCAGTGGAATGTTACTTTGGCGCATTTCATATTTCCTTCTGCACAAACTGCTCCAGCCGAAATCCACAAACATGAACCCTGACGTTCGGGCCATGCGGTAACATGAGCCACTGTCGTCATTCACATGCGTGATGGCCCAGAGGGTTCTGGGGAAACAGAACCGGCATGGTGAGAGGAGGAGGAACTGCACCAGTGCCTTACTGCCACCAGTCGAGTGAGACGGCAACCAGCAGTGCTGGAGATCTGTTCTGTTCTGCAACATTTTCTCCCGTTCAAAACCTCAGGCCTCAAACACACCTAACGAGCACACTAGCTAATCTTTCATTTGTCACCAGCACGTATCTCCTCGTGTGTGTGTGTGTGGTGGATCCTGAGCTGGCAACCCCACAGAACGGTTCCAGATGATGGGACGGGTCTAGACGATGCAGTTCCCCAGCGGCTGTGCTGCAGGTTTGCTGACGCCGGACTCTCAAGACGTGTGTTTTCCTCTCTTTGCAGGATCTCGTTAAAAGCCATCTGATGTATGCCGTACGGGAGGAGGTGGAGGTGCTGAAGGAGCAGATCAAGGAGCTGTACGAGAGGAACTCTGTACTGGAGCGGGAGAACGCCGTGCTCAAGTCTCTGGCCAACAGCGACCAGCTCTCTCAGCTCTCGGCGCAGGCAGTGGCCTCCTGTGGCACCGCCTCCTCCCAGCTGGGGGCGGGCCAGGTTCCGCCCCAAACCCAGCACCCGCCCCCCTTTCAGCCGGAGCTCAGTCAGTCTGTGAGTGGCCAGCCGCCCCTGCAGCCTAGTGTTACCTCTGCTTGATGCTTGTTCCCACTCTTCCGGGGGGGGGGCTGTGGCATCAACACCTAAACCCAGCTATCAACT
>JAOXYF010000016.1:7866960-7884241 GCA_028565775.1 Sternarchorhynchus goeldii
GGGCGAGGAGGGGGTGTCACTAAAGCAGTGTCCTCAGATTAAGTATATATTATAAAAAAGAAAAAAAATGTCTTGTTTACCACCAGCTTGAGAAAGAAAACAAAACAAACGGACAAAAAAATAAATAAATAAAAAGAGCAGTGCTTCAGTGTATGTTTGTGCTGTCAGCCTTCCCTGCGTAAGAGGGTTTCTGATCAGGGGGTCCTATGTGGGGTCCTGCGAGGGCCCACCCTCTGTTTGAGGTGGAAGTTCTGATGCTTGCAGACCGATATGAAAGTGTTTTTCTGTTCTGGTTTTTTTTTTTGTTGTTTTTTTTTAGGAATAAAAAAAAAGTATCCAGCCGTGAGAAGGGTATTTTTTGGCATTGCTGTTTTCAAGCAAGAGTCTATTTTTCAGAGCCACCATTCTTCATAATATGATTATACATATATATATTTTTGTCCTTTAAATTCACCAGTCAATTGCATTGTACTGTTATTTATTAGAGGGCTGCTGTGTTTGAAGTAGAATGCCATCTCAGATGCTGACAGTAATGGGGAGCCAGTATCTGACTAACTGGTTACACCAACTGAAGGGCAGTCTGTATTATGAATTTACAAATCCCACATGTGGACAATAGACAGCAAAGGGGCGAGTTCAAACACTAAATGGTGAATTTGTTTGTTTGTTTGTTTTCTTTTTTTGTTGTTTTTTTTTTACCTCCAGACTGAGAATGTGAAATGGTCAAGACCTGGTGTGAATGTACATTTTGTATAGCATGAGCGAGGCTTTGTACAGGCTCTAGGGATGACGTCTTAACGAAACCCACCAGCGGTCCATCCTGATGATGAAGTCTTCAGCTCTGACGCTGGTATGATGAAAACAAAACAAAACACGGGGAGTGAATTGCCACGCTCTCCCACCTGCCCTACCCCGATGGTCTCGTTCGTGTTTTCAGGTTGGGATGGGGGATTACGAAGCTGTGAAAACGTTTCAGCCTACTTTGTAACCAAAGATGCGAAGCAGTGTAACTCGTTTTTTTTTTTAATGCACATTCTATGTACTTTTTTTTTTTTTCTTACTTTCTCCTTCACGTGACTTTTGTTGCTTTTTTTAGCATGTTCTGCATGATCTGTAATTTGTCAAACCACTTTCGTACCTCATATTTGTATTCGGCACTCTTAATGTAAGATAGCAGGCTGTGAACAATGTGGAAGAGATACAGAAAAACAAAACTAGTGTTTTCGCGCACTAGCCACAGAAAACGAAGTGAGCCGTGTTTCGTTCGTCTAAATGGTGTTGGAATTTCATATGCCAATAGTTTTGTTACATTGCAAAAAAAATTTTAATGTATTTAAATAAATGCAATATTCAAATTCCGGATGTGTTGTGTACTGAAGCTTTATTTCCACACGCTCGTTTTTAAATCTGTACAGAGCTCTGCGGGCTCAGCCTCGTTATTCTGAGTTTAGGAGGTTCTTCCACTGTACAGCTGTCCGTTTATGTAGGTACGCACGTAAGCGGATATTTTTTTTAGCTTGTGCAAACATATTAGCTCTAGTTTCTCAGTCGGACTGTTGTGCATGTATTAATGTAACCAAAGTTTGCTATAATTGTTTTTTATGGTTGGTTTAATTGGTCGTTTGTGAGATCTGGATTAATTTCGTCGTGCAGTGTTTTGAAACATGACATCAAGTGCAAGAGAAGAATTTTTCATTCTTGATTTCCCGCTTTTACGAATATAAATGGTAACGTACAGCGTTAGTCGGCTGTGCTGTTGGGACCTTTCCGCTAGGGAAACTACTACGAGCCAGAGCAGCACGTGGCGGTGAACGACAGTAGCCAGATTTATGTTCACCCACAGTGAAATCGGATAACGTAGCAGTGCGAGCCAGGCTACTTAAATGTGTGCATTTGCAAATTGGATATCGGTGTGGTTAAAATCCGAAGCGAGAGTGTAGCTGTGTGCCAAATGCCATGCGCTTTGCTGTAGCTGGTAAGGCTGTGGTTTAGATCTCGTTATCGTAGATATCCGGTACAGCCGGAAGTGACGTGATGCACAGCGCATACAACAGGATATTAATTTCATGCTTTCGATCATCAAAGGAGCGATTGCTGAATAAACCTTTTTGTATTCTGTGATAGAGAATGAATTTGTAGTCAATTGATGCTTTTATGTTTGATAGGTCTTAAGAGTATTTTTAAAATGTGTTAATACGTAAATAAAGAGTTTACTGCATTTAGATGTGCACTAGTGGCTTCGTGTAAGTGAAAGCTTGGTTATTTAAAAACACACCTTCTTCACTGACAGCTTGAACATAACTAAATATATTAATTTTCGGGGGGGGGGTTCGTTTCCTTAAAGGATCATCGTCCTTTTCCAATAAGTCTTCACGCTATGATATAGCCATTATACTGACACCTAGTGGCGACTGTGCTGAATCAATTTAAATATGGCCACCTCCGTGTAGGGGACCCGCTCTGTGGAGCGAAAACACGTTCATTTTAGGGCTATTAAGCAAGTCGATTCTTCATCTTATGTGAGCTACATCTTATAGTGCACATGTAAATATAGTCATTTTCACATTGTTTGCTGCCTTTTCGTGGTACTCATTTAAGCGAATTACACATGTATTTATATTTAATTTTTTTTAGCTCAGGAAAAAGCTCGATAGTCAAAACATATTTTCCTCTTATTACTGTATTAGGGCTAAACCAATGATGAATTTTGAAATATGATTTGAGGGAAATAATGTTTAGAACTTATTTCAGTACAACTTATTTTCATACATTTGCCTGTCGTATATACACAGAAGCACATGCCCTGAATGCATGCTCAGTCAGGAGGGGCAAAAAATGGGTTTACAACATTGATCTTATGTGGAAAAGTCCATGATTTGTGCAGCTTTACTAACATTTTATGTGGTCTTTAAGAACAGTAATTTTAATTGCTGGTATTTCTGGTGTCTGTCCAGGGCAGTAAAAATTCTGACTGAACTAATGAGAAAAACATATTACAGTATCAAAAAGATCAACCCCAGTATGGCATTTGTTTAATGAAACTTTATAAAACCAAATTAAAAACAACAATTGTTTGAGAGAAATGTATTTTATAACACAAAGAAACATTCTTTCCCCTACTTAATCTCAAACAGCTTCGCTCTTTTTATAAAAAAAAAACCAAAACGAATGTAAAAGATTTGCTCAAGAAACAACACAAACAGCCAAAACAGCACTAGCTTCATAAAAGAAGGATTTGTAACCAAATACACATAACTGTTCCACTACTGGACCAGTGCATCCATATTCGATATGTAAACATCTCATCAGACTAGGAAAGTCAATGCAACATCCATCATGAACAGCATTGAATTAACCGATGGCAAGATCAGGTGTTGTTGCTGTTCCATCTTCCTAGGTAGGTGGAGGTCTGTCTACTGCTCTGTGATGGGGGCAACAGGAAGGCGTAACCTCAGCGAGTCTCTCCCTCTCTCTCATTGGCTCTTGGTGTTCATCACTAGCCCACAGTGACGAACCGGCCTCCTTTGCTGCTCTGATGTGCCGCGGCCACACGCTTGTCCTTCAGAATGCGGAAGCGTTCGTTCAGGGTCATAGACGTCTGGTGGACAAAGATGGAAGAACTTTCACGTGTCTTGCTTACAGTCGCCTGACTTTAGCTTTACTACTCAAACTAGTAAGTGTAACCCTGTCAGCCCTGCGCATCACTTCATGTGTTTGACATCGGCACTAAATACGGAAGCGAAATGACGTAGAAACTCTCTTCGGTCTTAAGAACGACGACCGACCATGGGCACGGCAATTTAATCCAAGATTAGGCTTAATCCGTGTCTGTGAAAACAGCCTTTGATGTTAGCAGGGTAAGGCTGCCACTCACCCTTTTCAAAGAAGAGAAACCGGTAAGCCTTCACTCAGCTGAAACGAGCGGCGGGTGGGGTTGGGTGGGGGCACTCTACCTGCTTTCCAACGCTGTTGATGTCGAATTGCAAGGCGACACCCTTAGGCGGTTTCCTCTCAGGCTCCACCTCCGTGGCAGTGGGGGCCAGTGGTGGATTTGGGGGGTGCAGAGACCACGAGTGTGCAGGCCTGCGGGGGCAAAACAAGTTTACATTTCCCACGCAAGCAAAACGTTCGAGTGGATTGAGAGCTTCAGGCGTTTCATAGAAAAGAAGAAGAAAAAAACAAAGCCTATGATGCACTTCTTTTCTGTACCATCACATATCACTTAATTCTTAGGCTGTGAGGTCTACAGGGAACACACTGTAAAGGCAGTAAGGAGCTTTAAGCTGCTCTCACAGCAGCTGTAAACATACTCGGGCTGAGTTCTGGCAGTGGGGTTGTCTATACACACAGTGAGAATGCCGCTGGGGGTCAGAGGAGTGCGCCACCTGGTGATCACAAGGCAACAATGCAACGGCCAAAATGTACACCATCGACAACTGAATGAATATATATTTATTTAAAAAAAATAAAAACTGGGTCGTTTTGGCAGACAACACAAGGCTTACTGTCTGGTCCTTGGCATTGGTGGGCCTGGCATGGTTTTCCGCACGCGAGTGTGGACCTGTTCAAAGAGACAGTTCTTGAGGGTTCTGCACGACCCGCGGGAAATCGCACAGGTATGGGTTTTTGCTCCGCCCAAACTGCTCATTTTCCGTGTGGTTGGGTAACGGGGTTTACTTCCCTGTTTGAATGCAGGCCTGGACCCCGATGTGACACTAACAGTTATGACGACCTGAATTATTGACATGCATTAAGAAAAGATAAAGACCCAGAGGATTGGAAGCAACTGGCTATAAACCTTGAGTCCTCTTCTGGACAGGAAGGTAGCCTGGCGAGCCTCCCTCTGTGACTCCCTCTGTGACTCGTGCATTTGAGAAGTGTTCCTGCATGAAGCGGACCGAGAAGCAATGCAAAAAAAAAGAAAAAAAACAAAAAACCTTAACTCGGACTCAGAAGTACATCAGCGCGAACCACTGACACTGATTCAAGCTTTGGTTCTGTGATTCTGATTCAAGCTTTGGTTCTGTGATTCTGATTCAGAGCTACAAAGCCAATATTCCCAACACAAATCAATAAACCAAAACAATCACCACCATGTACTGATCTCAAGGCTAATCTTCCAGCGTCACTTCAAAGGATTACAGCACTGTGTTCGATCAATGGCGAGTGACCCACATACCTCAAAATGTGCTGCAGAAAGTACGTGAACTCACCATTTTCTGCGGAGCTGGAAGGGCCTGTGGGCCACATGGGCCGCTGTATTTTGCTCGTCCTTCTGCGTGTACGGGCGCCTCTGCCCCTTTGTGTGTCTGTGCTGGGCCTCGTGTAGCAGAACAAATGGTCTGGCTCTCTAATCAAGCATTACATTACAACGAGTAAATAAAACAAACCAAACAATCTAGAAGGTATTGATAATGTTCCAACAGGAAATATGGATGAATTAAGATTACTTTTTTTAAAGTGTTACAAGGAATTACAGATGTGGACACAGCCCACATCATAATATTTCAATATACCTTTAACTAAATATATAACTCTCAAATCAGAAATTGTTTGTGACCAAAATCACAAGTAAATTGGTATGTATTAACCAGTAACAGTATTCAATGCATCCTGTACTGTCGAGGTGAAAAGGGGCAATGGAACACAACTGTCAATAAATATCGAAAAGCTGATTTCTTAAAACTATATTTATGAAATGCTTACAACTTCAAAATTAGGCCAAATCTAATTTTGTGGAACCAAAAAAAAAAAAAAAAAAAAAAAAACCCCAAACAAACAAAAAATACGATCTCCTTTGCTGAGTTTCAGCTCTGCATGTACCTGAGCAGGGGTTGAACGGTTCGGGATGCGGCTTTGGCTCGGTCGGCTCAGGCTCCGCTGGGTCAGGACCTTTCGGCTCAGCGCCGGCCGGTTGAGCGGACTGAGCCCCTTCATCAGCGCTGCTGCCTTCCTCGCAGCCAGGCCAGTAATGACCCCCTGCCCACGACGAGCCGGAACCTTCCGGCCACGACCAAGGAGTCTATTCGCGCCCGCTCCTGAAAGCCAGCAAGATTTAACGGTGTTAGTATAAATGTACATCCGGCTGGGGCAAACCAACGTTTTATTCTTTTTCAGATACATAGTGTCTTGGCTGTACAACAATACAGGCAGCACACAAAGAAATACCAACAGAGCTGATCAAATCCATACTATTACTTTGGTACAACCTGTTTTCACTGCAAAAGCTGTGCAAAGTGCCCAAAGACAGAAGCAACCCAGCTGCTCAATATTAGATAGATGGATAAATACTTTATTGATCCCAGAGGGAAATTCTTGAAATATTATTAAATCTGCTGGATGTAAAGATGATGCAACAATCATGTAAAAGGTTATTTAATGACCCCTCTGCAGAGGCGCACCGGCCCCATCTCCCACTCGCCTCCCCTGGATGAGGTGGCCCCTCACGGCAAGCTTGCGCTTCCTGGAGGCTGCCTTCTGGCTCTGTTTCTTATTCAGCCGGATGATATCATCTGTGGGTGTCGGAGGTGCCAGTTAACTGATGGACATACAAACTCGGTTTGTGTGCTAAGCTGCAAACACCTGCTGCTCGGTTGTCTTCTTTCATACAATCCCTTACTGATGTTTGCATAAAACACACAAAAACATATTCTGTTCAAGTGTTATTTTTCTTGTATATTCCTCTGAGGTAGGAACTGATTGGTGAGTCTGACTACGTGCAGACTAGCTACAACGACAATGATGGATGGGGCTACAAACGAACGAACAAAAGGCCAACAGCGCGTAGCTTCCTTTGCATATAATTATTATTATAATTCAACCCAAGTCCTTATCGAAATCAGATCGTTACAAATATTATTGCTGTCATAAAAAGTATCGAGGAATGTGTTTATATGTGCAAGTCCAGCGTTGCACTGTTGGCCTGCGTTTTCAAAAATCCTATACTAACAAATCTTTCAAATGTTAACGCCAGTCAGCTAACTATCTTACAGTTAATTAGCTGACTAGCTAGTGTGGCTAGCTATCCTAGCCAGCTTACTACAAACGACAAGGCTTTCTTCTTGATCACACTTTATACACCTAATATAGCTAGCGAGCTGCATAAATGAAAACTGGATGCCAGATATGCATCCTTTTCCACTAGCGATATAACTAACATGAACTATTCCTACACTGCAATTTTATTTAAATAGAGTAATTCGACAACTAAGAAAAGACGCTTCATATCTAACTAGCTAGCTACGCTAGTTAACTAGCTGCCAATACTATAGCTATTGGTGCTAGCTAGCGTTTTTAATGTGGTATATAATGTTACTTACCAAGAGACATATCAACTTTATCAGGTCCATCTGCAATATTGCTTGTGTTAAAGCTAGATTTGTTCATTATTGAGATAGCTGATATGTGCTGAATATCAGATGTGAAGAAATAAGTTGAAAGAATTATCAAAATTTTTTGTTAGATTTAACCAATTAAAGTAAACGTGCTAGCTAGCTTTTTTTGCGCTATTTAATTCTCTTGCGCATGCGTATATTTGCGTAAATTGCGCTGAATTCCGTGGTTTTTAGGCAACCAAAGTCACCGAGTGGAGGAATAAACCCTTACGTGAACGTACTAGATCGCTGCCTCCTTCACAATTACATATGCAAAGTCAGAAACTGACATTCCTGAATGTAGTTTATTCCCACATTGGTTAACAGAGGCTAAACGGTCAAATATATGAAAAGTACAAAAAAATTAAATAAATAAAACATAGAAATACATGATAATAGAAGCAAATATACCCATGGGATATATAAATACGAATCTGCATTGATCACTTTAGGATTGGTCATAAAAACACTGCACACCACTTCCAAGTGACAATGTCAATTTAATATTGTAATGTTCAGCACCAAATGTTTCAGGCAGGTGAGGGCAGCTGCGTCCAGAGAGAAGTAGACTAATGGAAGCGTGGATAAACATGCTGACGGCATGAAGATGCATGTCTCCATCAGAGCCCAGGAGCATGTCCTGCTGGAGGAGACGAGGTGGCACGCTGTTCCCTCTGCCTCGAGGTGCACCGGAGCGAGTGGCACGCTGTTGCTGTCACCTCACAAGCACCGCGGGACCGAGAGAGTCGATGGACACTACAGCCGAACACTCAAGCAGAACATATCTCCTGCGTGATGAGCAGAGAGCTCTGGGGCTGTCCCATTCACACCCATACCTGAGGGGCGTTCTCTTACCTTCATGCTGATATAACTTATGCAGTTCAGAGAACCTGAAGATCAGGTCATGAGGTTGGATCGCGAAGATGTATTTCTCCGCCCGACCTGTTCACCATCACAGCCCATGTGCTACCCAAGACTGGCAGTATTCGGCACCCTTCCCACCACCATCACGAATCGCTACACCCTCGTATTCATGGACTATTTCCATAAGTGGTCCAGTCAATTTACATATTTTGTAAGTTTCAGAAGTTTTATAGTATTCCTTCATTCAACACGGTATGGTCTAACTCCATTTTGCCTACTAGTTTTTGAAATGAGTCTTTCAGCAGACATCTCTGGGCATTTCTCCTGTTTTAAGATTTTTCTGAGATTCAATATCGTGTAGATGCACCATCGTGTTACCCGCGCCCTCCCTGTATACTCCGGACCAACTGGAGAAATCCAGGAGCCATGATCTTCTCCAGAATGCTGTACAGGTACCCAGCACAGAACAAGACATCATCCTCATGAATGCTGTACTCCCAGCCACACAGAAGGTCTGTTGAAAGCCTGCAGGCTTGTGTGCAATGGTGTAGGGATAATGCCTGACACTGCAATGACATTCTGGGGAATTCAGGTCATTTTTGCTTCTAGGGGAGGACATAGTGCCATATTTAGAGGTGTTTATTAGGCAACATGCCCTCAGAGGCAGGTCATATTAGAGGGGAAGAAGCATGAGTTTCTGCACATGTACTACACTTCCAGAGTGGACGTTGTTCCAGAGGATGCCCTGTCCACTGTGATCGTTTACCCGAATGATCACTGTGATCGCTTACCCGAATGCTCACTGTGATTGTTTACCCGAATGATCACTGTGATCGTTTACCCGAATGATCACTGTGATTGTTTACCCGAATGATCAATGTGCACTGGTCGGTTGTGATCAACCGACCGGTTGATCGGTCGGTATTTTACAGAACTAATGAGAGTGGGTCATTAAAAACTGAACATTTCAAATCTGTCCTGCTCTCACTCATCTGATCTTTTTTTAATATTTCCTTGTAATATTCTCCTTTGTCCTGATGGGTTTGAGCGGTACAGTGTGTGACACTCCTCTCCTCCAGACTGCATGATGTAAATCTGAAGCATCTATGACCACAGCTGGCTAGAGAGGCCCATTTTCGGCTGCACGCACCAGTTTGACGTAGACGGTTTGCTGTGAAAAAGGACTGAGTGCAGTGTGCTGGGAGGCCACATGGTGGCGACCTTGAGCGGGACAGCTTCTCCAATACAGCTGGCACAGACCTGTCCACAAAGCCATGGCAGACCCTTCAGCTCCTCTTCCTCCCTTTGCCAGGCTTTAGCAGTAAGGATGGTCTCTTTAGCTGCTATGACATTTCACTTCTACACCATTTCACTTCTACAACAAGGCCATAAAACAAATATGATTTTGATGAAAAATGTCCCAGATCTTACAATGTGTTTTTTCATAAAATTGATTTTTCTCCTTGTGTACTTCACTGCAATTCTGACTATCATTGGCGCTAGATAAGCGGGGGCCAGTATTACAAAAACTGACAACTTTGTGGGGTTTTCTTGTGCAACAGTGTTATACTGAGTATACTGAGAATGGTGTATCTTTGAACTTTGTGTACAATTGTATTTACAGTATAAATGTATATCAAATGGACCCATTTGTCACAATGTCACGAGACTCCCCCTACTGGTGTTCTCTGGTAGTGGCAGCAGCGGAGCACATGGACATATTAAATCATGGTTTACATGTTTGTTTTTGTTGTCCATATGTTGCTCGGGTGGTGGGCGTTACTCATCACTTAGCTCACAACCTGAGGGTCATTATATCTTTATGTTTTACTCATTTTTGTTTAGGTTTTTGTTTAGACCTTGTTGGTTTTTCACGTCTCTGAGCCTCTTTTGTTATGGTAATACCTCTTCAGTTCTGTTTTGCTTTGTTTCATTTTGTTTCGTTACGTTCATTAAACATTTCAGTTGGAGATTTGCGTGGAGCTTCCCTTTCTTTACCTTTGTCTGCATGTTTGATGTCATATAACACCTCCATTTTGGTCAAAACCAGATCACTCGTGATCCCATAAAAATCATCACAGGGTCGTCAGCAGAGACTTCAGAGTACAGCAGTGGGGTACCAGGAGTTGTACCAGGATGTGATTCTGACACTTTAGGTCTTTGAAGGTTTGTTGGCAGGGATTTCCTGTTTGTTAGCAGGGATTTCCTGTTTGTTAGCAGATAATTCCTGTTTGTTAGCAGGGATTTCCTGTTTGTTAGCAGGGATTTCTTGTACCCAATGTGACACCTGCTCAGCTCCATCTTGACATGCGCATAAAATAATTTCAAATTACAAGTTTGTATTCAAGCCATTTTAAAACACTTTAAACCTTAAGGAAAATTATTACGCTAATGCTTCTGCAAGCCCTGACCTGAGCGACAACAGAAACAATGTGGTCTTGTTTATTCTTTGATGAACCAACAGGCTTCTTAAAATCAGATGTATTTAAATGTTACTGCTCAGAAGGGCTACCATATAGTATAATGGTGTAACACACAGCCTTTGCACAAAGCATTCAGACTCACTGGCATCTTCAGAAGCTGAAGAGGGTAGAAGAGGTTTCCATCTATGGCTGAGGCTTTGGTTGGAGTTTGTTGATATAAGTGAGTTGTTGGAGTTTTTTCCTGGTCGGTGTCATAACATGCCTTGTTCCTCTCACGGCCTCTAAGACAAATGCAAATGAACCTCACTTTCATGCCACAGCTCTGAGAACTGCTGGTGAACTCTCACATGCAGAACTGCTGGTGAACTCTCACATGCAGAACTGCTGGTGAACTCTCACATGCAGAACTGCTGGTGAACTCTCACATGCAGACTGGTATTTTGAGTGATTCATGATGCTTTTAGCTTATTCAGGCTTAGTCAGTGTGGCTTATTCAGTTTGTTGTAGTTTATTTATAGAGCACTTTTCTTACATAGTGGCTATTCGAAGTGCTTATAATGGTCTAGTTTTGCGTGGCGTGCAGAGATGAGAATATCATAAACTGCCACTATAATGTCTATGCAAGCTTACAGTTCACAAAAGAGCACTGTTATCGTCTGGCATCTCTTATCAGCTAAATCTGACAAGTGTTTGAGTGCATGGGGAGCATAAATGATTCTGTTTTAACAAGGCAGCATTAAAAAATGTCTTCATTGGTTTGCAGAGGTCACAAAACTACACAGGTCCAGAATATGTCTGCATCTATATAAGGAGTTATAGCTCTCTATGGAGTTTATACAGGTCATTCAAGAAACTCGAACATTGAGTTGAAACACCTGAAAAAGAACAAGGCAACCAGTGTTGAACATTCAAACCCAATAGAAAAAGTGTATTGATTTACGTACAGTGCAATAAAACCTTTACCACAACACAATGTAACAACCTAAACATGACAGTGAATTCATGGAACATATGAGAAACAAAACAACGTGGACAAATGATGTGAGAATCCAATTGTTGTAAATTCATAATTGTAAAAGCTGAAAAGATACTCTTCCTTATTGTAAGTCAATAGCGTGACAATGCCATGCAGGGAAGTGCTGTTTATTATTGAATGACAGGGTCTATACAAAATATAACTACTGTATATCGACTTCTACACAGCCAAGAGCTAACTGAGATTTACATCATTTTAAAGTTTTGATTATATATCTGTTTATATTTGTTTATATTTTTGTAAATGTTTGCCATTTGTGAACCAACAGAAACAAAGACAAAACTCGGTACTGCTAGCCTACACTGCACACAACGTGTCGTGAATACGTATTGTTAAAGTCTTTTTTATAAGCTGTATGCCACTTGCGAGAGTCTGGTGACATGCACACTGTTTTCGCAAATCACGTGAGTACCGTTCAGTTGAGGATGAATACCTTGACATAAAGTCTCACGAAACAGGCCCCTGAACCGAGAGGACATGAGGCTGTAGAGAATGGGGTTGACCACCGAGCTCAGGTAAAAAAAGATACCAGAAAGCAGGTGGACGAACTCGAAGATGCGATGGTGCTCGTCGGTCCACTCGTCAATGTAGCTCCACATGACGCGGTCGATGTGAAAAGGCGCCCAGCAAAATCCGAATAGAATCACCAGCGTGACTGTTAAACCGAATCGAAAAGGATAAAACGTTAAAACATCAAAATGGACAAAAGAAAAGAAAAAAAAAAACACTGGGTAAGAGTTGAAAGAAGAGTGTTCAAAAAAAGACTGCAGACTGCTTAAATGGTAAGGGCAATGGATAATTTCTTCAGTATTTTTGTAGTACTGTGCAGTATCTAAACATAATGATAAAATATTGTTAGAAAAAACGAAAGGCTAAAGTTAAGAAAGAAAATGCTTTCTGAGGTCGTGGCACGTTATCGTTATTTAGTCTACATCATATTTTCTCCCTAGCGTGAAATATGAAGTGTGATTGAACCACTCACTTAGCATTTTGGTGACCTGCTGGTTGCGCGTCTTCTGCCGGAGGCTCCGCGCTGCCCTGTGGCTGCCGGGCTCGTGCCAGGCATGGGCCGGCAGCCTCTCTCGTCGCAGCCGCAGTCCGATGTGCAGGTAGAACACGCCGATGACCAGCATGGGCAGCAGGAAGAAGATCAAGGCGGTGATCTGCACCAGGAGGTTGTAGATCCAGACGGGCCGCGCCAGGCCGCACACGGCCGAGTCGGGGAAGCTCTGTCCGAACCGCGGCGGCAGAACCTGCACGCCGTGGAGGCTGGTGTTGGGCAGCGCACACAGCAAAGCCGTCGACCACAGCGCCAGGATGTGGCGCCTGGCGCGAGAACGTGTGACCACGTGCCTCGCGTGCAGCGGGTGCACCACGGCCAGGTAGCGCTCGGCGCTCAGGAACGTCACGTTGAGCACGGAGGCGAGGCACACCGTCTCAAAGAGGCACGTCTTGAAGTAGCAGCCACTGACGCCCAGTGGGAAAGGGTAGTTGGACCAGAGGTCGTAGAGCTCCAGGGGGAGGCCGAGGAGCAGCACCAGCAAGTCCGACAATGCCAAGCTGAACAGGTAGTAGTTGGTGGGAGTGCGCATGACCCAGTAGCGGGCAATGACGGTGCACGTGAGCCCGTTACCGAGCACGCCCACGACAAAGATCAACGAGTAGATGATGCACATGGGTAGGAAGAGAGGTGACTGACGAGGGCCCAGGTGTTGCTCCAGATAAGCCTCACGGCTCATGCACAGGTATTGCAGGTCCTCTAAGCTCACGTTCCACATGATACACCCTCCCTTCTCGGGGCACCAGGACGGATGCGGGTTTATGTGTGAATTATCAGGCAAGGAGCAGTTGTGCTGCATCATTGTTTGGTAGAGGAAGGAGCGCTGAAAATACTGTGGATTATTTAAGAAATCATCATCTTAGGATAAACACACAGAGATGTTTGGACTGAAGTGCAAATTTTGAAAGGAAGAGACAAAAATATCACTGTAAAGAGTCGTTCATCTACTGTAAAGAAAGACTGTCATTCATCTACTGTAAAGAAAGACATTTATCACTGTAAAGAGACTGTCATTCATTCCCTGCCCAGCCCGTCAGGTTTGTATTTATGTTTAGAACACATCAAACCAACATTTTCCAACACCTTAACCCTGCATTGGCACATGAAACAAAGCACATATCAGTTATCTGACTGAGAAATAACTGGGAGGTCTTTTGAATTACATTAACATTCAAAAGCCTAAAGCCGACATTAACGTTGTTTACACAGAGCTTCGGACAAAGCCTTTCATCAAAAAATGCAAACAAGCAGACATACAGTGGTGCAGTGTACCTTGTGAGTGGGGTGTTCACACAGCGGTTGTCATAGGTATTTGCTATAGAAACAAAAAAACATGTTAGTATTTCTTTCATTTTTTTAAACCCCCTTAAGGTTCATGTCAAGTAAAAGCGCCATTATTCTTCTCCAATTTGTTTATTTGTTTGTTTCCATGAACATAACTACTAAGTTGGAAAGCACAGTATGTGTGTTCTTTTCTCAGCAGACCTCAGTTGAGCACTAGCTGTGTTGTTTGACAGAAGGACATGTCTTGTTAGATTATTTACTTTGTCAGCAGCTGGGAATCAGTAGGACATTTGGTGAAAATCGTTGAATATATTGCATTTATTTCACTGCATTGCATGATTCTGTCTAATAAACTTTAGTAAGATTTTATTGATCATCTCAATATAATTTAATTTAAAGAATACCTTCCATACCTTCCTCCCTCACACACAGACACACACATTTTGTGAAATATTTAATTAGTATGACGTACAAAATGACTAACACTAGTATTTTTTATTTATTTATATTGTCAATTATTAATAATTATTACTGTTATTATTAGTAGGAATAAGTAGATACTGAATATCGCTGTCATTAGCATTAGCCACATTGATACAGACTTTAATTGATAGTGAATAAAACACACGATGCTTAAATCTTAATTGTCCAAGAAGACGTGGGCTTCTGTGGAGGTGCCCGTACCTGCAGCAAGTCTATCTGAACTGGTGTTTCTTCAAGAGACTTGCAGGAGAGCAGCTCATATTGTCTGGATGTGACCGTGCTTCTCAGTAATCCGTTCAGAGATGACCCCTGGCCATAGCCCCGTGCGACTGCTGTAATGGAGAGGACCTGGCTTGGTTTTTCTTTCATGAACGTCACTTCTCTTGTGCTCTTTCTCATTGTAGCTCTTCCTCCCTTTGCTCATATTCTGTCTCTCACTTTCACCCTCCCTCTCCTGCTCCCTCTCTCTCTTTTTTTTAACAATCTGCCACTGTGATATGTTTGTGTTTAGTGTAATTGTTGGGTCACATCTGGTCGCTCTCCCACTGTACCCAGTGCACACTGTAAATCAGGGGTCAGTCACGATATGCAACCATCACGACATTCACAGCGGGACTTGCCACTGAGATTTGGCATCAGCTAGACCACTTTTAAACCAGCCTGCTTAGGGAAAACAGCGCCTGTAACTGGGATAATATTCTGTAATATTAATAATAATTCAATATTTTATTCAATATTTTTTATGTTCCTGGTTAGACTGTTAGGATCTGTAGTTTAGTCCTATCCAGCAGTCGTTTTTTGAGAACACATCTGTCTGTCGTAACCAGAAAGAATTAATAGCTCTGGCTTTTACAGGTTGTATAGCACAGTAACCCCCTGCAAGGCAGCGAAATAAGCAAAGCATATTTAACTTGCCGTTTCTACAGTTGTGTCAATTTTAATATCATGGTTGGTCTCCTTGGACCAGTTGGTAGTCAGTAACAACATGAACAACTCGATCCAATTACAGTTCTTGAGTGCAGGATAAATGTATCTGATTAAGACAGGAAGATGTTTTGGGCAACTGCTCAGAAAGTTTACGACTGACAGGCAGCTATACAAATTGTAATCCTATCAACTTCTTTGTCATTAAAAATAGGTTTAAACCAGCAAAGAAGCCAATAATTGTCTGCTGGAAACAAAAACAAATAATGAATTCCCTTTTAGATAATGCCTCAGTTATTTATTAGTACCCATGACATTGTGAACAGTCTCTGGTTTGTGGTACCCAGTGCAGAATTAACACCCACTGCATTTTGTGATCCAGATTGACAAAAATGAAAGTTAATTCAATTTCTTTTGTATAGTAAAACTAACAAACTTTCACATGACGCCCTCTAGTGGCGATGTTTTGTTTTCGGTTTTGTCCCGTGTTTCGCTGTCTACAATATGTAGACAGTATATAAATACACACGTATACTAAAAAAGGACTTATGCAAAAGGCCTAAATAGAGCATAATAACATAATGACACACAGGTGGTGTGGATGCTGTTGAATAACACGCAATCTGAAGAAGGACTGAACTAACAAAACTGGAACCTGTGACAACATAAGAGGAATGTAAACGAAGTACATGTACATGTTGCTGAAGGTAGCTGCCAGCAGGGGGAGTGCACGGTAACAAATAAAACCAATCATTAGAAAAATATTTTATTTACAATATACAACTAATGGTTTCAATTTCTTTTCTTTTTTTGGCAAAAGTAAATGCTCTGTGGTAGATTTCACTACTTCGAAAGTAGTGAGAGAGAGAAAGACGAACAGAAGTGCTCAGAGAACAACCTGAACTCGAAAGTTTGTTTATAAAGTGCTCACCATGGTAACGTGAGACACGTTGGTTAAACGTTTTTTTTTTAGGTTTTTCATCAACACTGTCAAAACGTTTTAAATGAATTAAGGAATCAAAATTGTGTGACGTTTAATCTATAGAGTCATATTATGACGTTTTCTATTTCACCTGTTTCACTCTTCTATTTTCACTTCAGTAAAACGGGAATTAGTTTTTATAAAGAAATTAAAAAAATATGCTTGACGAGTTTTATTCCGTGAACTTTTTTTCCGTGTTCATGATTAATTCAGTATTAAATATGTAGGTAATTGATTCTGAAGGCGAAGATACGTTGAATGAATTATGCAACTGAACATAAATAAATAATAAGTGTTTTTTATGAGCGCAGAGCACTGTAGGTAAACCTCAAGGAATTGAGAGATACAGACAGCTAATTTAGTCGGATTTACACCGCCATAATAGAATCAACCATCAAATCTTCCATCTCCATCTGGTACTGCTATGTGTACTCTCAGACAAGCACAAGCTGCAGCGAAAGGTGCGAGTGGCAGAGAAAATCATCGGCCTAAACAAAGACCCCTCTCACATCCATCTGACTTAACGGTTGTTAGATACACTACACTGTATATACCTGTATGATTCCTTCTCTACATATATCTTTCTCCTCCTACTGAGCCAGTGCACATATGCACTTTAAATGGTTGCAATACACACTCTGCAAAAGTGTTACACCACATCTATGCTCATACTGCTTATCCGTTCACTATATATAGCGGAGATATTTAAAAATATAGTGAAGTACACAAGGTTTATAAAGAAACAGGACGTTTCGTCAGCAGTGAAAGCAAAGTGCTTCTCACTTTGATTGCACAGTGAAGGACCTTTGTCCGGAACGCCCTGTTTCTTTGGAAACCTTAGGCTAGGTTTAT
>JAOXYF010000016.1:7907263-7923334 GCA_028565775.1 Sternarchorhynchus goeldii
TAATTACACACTGACATTTTCTTGGCTTTAAGAAGAGAGGGAGAGATATTCATAATGAGAGGATGAAAACAAGAGAAACAGAACAAAACAAAGCAAATAAACAACAACAGAGAACAAGAAATCAAACAACGCACAAAAAAAGAGAGATATATATCTATATATATAGATATATATCTGACATGATAATTGATTTGTCTGTTATTGCCTATTTCTTGCCTATTTAAATTGAAATTTTAAAAAATGTTACATTTCAAAGAGATGGACAGAATGACAGAGAACGAGAAAGAGGAATAAAATGTGAGGACTTTGCCTAATTAATACATGCAGCAATAGTGAAATAAAAAGATATTAGTTTTGTTTGTGTGTGTAGTGTGTGACTTTGGGCATTTACTTTGTGTGTGTGTGAGAGAGTTTTGTTTTTATATGTGTGTGAGTTTTGTTTATATATGTGTGAGTTTTGTTTTTATATGTGTGTATGTTTTATTTGTACATGTTTGTAAGAATTTTGTTTGTATACGTGTGTGAGAGTTTTGTTTGTATATGTGAGTGTTTTGTTTGTATGTGTTTGTTTATATATGCGTGAGTGTGTGAGTTTTGTTTGTGTATGTGTGCGAGAGTTGTTTGTATGTGTGTGTGTGTTTTGTTTATATATGTGTGTGAGTGTGTGTGTTTTGTTTGTATACGTGTGTGAGAGTTTTGTTTGTATATGTGTGTTTGTGTTTTGTTTGTATATTTGTGTGTGAGTTTGGTTTGTATATGTGTGTGTGTGTGAGTTTTGTTTGTATGTGTGTGTGAGTTTTGTTTGTATGTGTGTGTGAGTTTTGTTTGTGTATGTGTGTGTGTGTTTTATTTGTATATGTGTGTGTGTGTGAGAGTGTATATAACAGCACTAAAGAAGTAATGACTGAAAATAACTAAGTTATGGTCACTCATAAAACAGCATAATGACCTATTTAACCCTTTTACAAGTACACACACACACACACACGACACAGGTGGAGAGGGGTGTGTGAATGTGTGTGTGTGTGTGTGTGTGTGAAGGTGTTGGAGCTTTTGACCTTCTGCTCCCCTCTTCTTCCTGTAAAGTGATCTGGGTCCCCGAGGTCGCGACCACTGACCCCCCCACCAGACGAGCCTAACACGCCCCCTGCCTCTTCTTGCTCTGTCGGCTTTTCAGTGGAAAACCCCCCACACTCCCTTCTGCCTCTCCCCATCTGCACAGATCGTCCCTCTAGCAAATTCTGAGGTCACATTCAGACATGGGAAGGGGCATGAGATGGAGACGTGCCTCATAAACACACACACACACACACACACACACACACACACACACACACACACACACACACACACACCTGCATACACACACACACACACATTGTGTGGTAAGGCACCATGAAAGCAGGCCTGGATATTTCAAAATAAACTGCCACCCCATGCCAGACCCCCCCCCCCCCCAGCACTTTAAAGTGACCACACTGTGGCGCTGTAGCCCCAGACCCCGCCTCCACTCGGCAGGGCTGCCATAAGCCTGTTTGCAGGCTGTTTTACAGCCTTCTGATGCTGAGTTTAAACAGCCCCAGTGCACCAGTCCGAGTCCATAACCGCTTTTATTATACGACTCTACACCGGCAGGCACTCGCTCACCTCAACAGCTGCACTCTCTCTCTGCTTTATTATTATTATTATGTTTTACTTCTTCTGCTCCTGTTCAGCAGGTACCTGAAGTAGTGCACTAGGTGCTGAAGTAGTGCACTAGGTGCTGAAGTAGTGCACTAGGTGCTGAAGTAGTGCACTACGTGGTGAGGTTGTGCACTTGGTGCTGAGGTAGTGCACTAGCTGGTTGGTTCTGAAGGTTTCCAGAGAGAGCCAGAGCAAGAGAGACAGAAGAAGACAGCGAGGGAGAGAGATCATGAAGGGACTTCAAATGTTCTTGTTAGAGGATATACATGGGTGAAACGGAGTGAGGTTTTATCTGATGAAAAGGACTCCTGAGCTCTTCAGCTCATCAGTTGGGCTGCTGACGGCACAGTACCGGACCGGCACCAGAAAACCCTCTGCATCAGTGACCTGCTTGACCCAGAACAGGCGGGACAACAGCGCCACTGAGGAGCCGCTCCGAGACCACATGAGGAGCAGGGAAGAGGAGACGCTCCCTGAGACCACATGAGGAGCAGGGAAGAGGAGACGCTCCCTGAGACCACATCAGGAGTAGGAAAGAAGAGATGCAGCTCATTGGGGGAGCACTTCTACCCCCTGACGGCCACTAGCTGCAGCACTTCCTCAGCCCTCCTCCAACACACCTTCTGCACTCCAACACTCCTCCAACAGTCCAGGAGAGGGGGACGCACAGGACACAGAACAGTGCACTGGACTCACCGACCAGTACACTAACAGAGCAGTACACTAACAGACCAGTACACTAACAGACCAGTGTACACTGCAAAACACTGAACTCTACACAGAGCAGAACACTGAACTCTATGCAGAACATAATACTGAAATATAAACAGAGTAGAACGCTGAAGTCTATGCAGAGCGGAACACTGAACTATACATGGAGCAGAACACTGAACTCTATGCAGAGCTGTTTTCCTGGGCTACTAGCACAACAGTGTCAGGAGACAAAGTGTTACACAAATAAATATGAGCAGAAAACAATAGAGCAACAAATCAGATCAAACATGTAATTATGGGAACATGGGGATGTAGTAACAAAACTGTGGAAGAGGAAGACCAAACCCTGCACCTCTGGAAACACACACACACACACACACACCTGGATGCCTTCATCTGCGTCCAGACAGCAAATATGAGCAGAGTGAAGAGGAATTATGAGTGTTGAACTGCACTGGAAGTAAAAAGCGTTCTTCTGCTTGAATGGTTTGTTCTACATCACACAGGAACCATTTGCTGGGTATAAGGCTGGTGTGTGTGTGTGTGTGTGTGTGTGTGTGTGTGTAAGCAGATATAATAAGCTTAAGTGTGAATGATCGCTGGTCTTTGTGTACACGTACGTGTGTATGATAATAAAACACAAAGCCAGTGTGCACTCTGGTGTTATGGCTCACGCGCGCGTGCGCGCGCACACACACACAACTGTTAAGACAACAGTAATGAGTGCAAATCTGTATTTGACAATAACTCCTTAATTGCATGCATCAGTCTAAATAAATATCAGTATCAACATTATTATTAATATAATTTTATACTAGTAATAGTTGAGTGTTTCTGTTTCTGTTTTGATAGTAATCACTGAATACTACAGCACGGCTGTTGTTACAGTCAAATACTACAGCACGGCTGTTGTTACAGTCAAATACTACAGCACGGCTGTTGTTACAGTGTTGTTGCCATGGTGCTCAACACAACCCCAAATTTAAAAGTGCAAAACAATACAATGTGATCAAATGTATCTATGTTCACTATGGATTTAAATGTATTAGTATTTTAATTGATTTAATACAAAGTCATAATAACAATAATATAATAACGTCATTAATAAGTCATAATAACAATCACAACAAAACTTTTTCTACCAGGCAATGCAGTTAGTTAACAGGGGGAAATGGTTGCCAAGCAACATAAAGATCAAAGTCTCAGTGTAACAAATATTGTGCAGTTCTAATGGTTTATATATATAATGGTTTATATAGGTATTAAATGATATATGGTTTATATATTTAATGGTTTATATATGTATTAAATGATATATGGTTTATATATGTAATGGTTTATATAGGTATTAAATGATATATGGTTTATATATGTAATGGTTTATATAGGTATTAAATGATATATGGTTTATATATATAATGGTTTATATAGGTATTAAATGATATATGGTTTATATATGTAATGGTTTATATAGGTATTAAATGATATATGGTTTATATAGGTATTAAATGATATATGGTTTATATAGGTATTAAATGATATATGGTTTATATATGTAATGGTTTATATAGGTATAAAATGATATATGGTTTATATATGTAATGGTTTATATAGGTATTAAATGATATATGGTTTATATATGTAATGGTTTATATAGGTATTAAATGATATATGGCTAGCATGAGTAGAAAAAAATTCCAGTAGTATTAGTAGTAGTAATTAATAATAATAATAATAATAATAATAATAATAATTATTATTATTATTATTATTATTGTTGTTATTATTATCATTATTATTAACAATGAATGTGCAGTTATATGCAACAATAAATAATTTATATTATGCAATAAAATAATATTCTATAACACACACAGACACAATTAATATAATGACAAATAAAAAAATATCTTTTTGATAAAAGATGAAAATTAGAATGTGAAAGTGCCTTTAAAAATTAAATCAGGTAATTGTTCTAATTGTAGTCTGTAGCTGTAGCTTTTTTTAAAAATATTTTGTAGTCTGAAAAAGTTTTATTATTAAAACAATAACCAATAGTAATATTCTATGAGAAGTATTTTGTAAGATTAAATATAACATACCTGAACAGTAAGAATTACAGAAACAAAACCCAGTGGTATTTTTCTTGTTTTTCAAAATTTTGATAAAATAATTAATAATTAAATCAAGTTGTGGAATAATTTCGTAAAAAATAAATCCCATCCCAGTGTTAATAGGAAATGCAATCCCAAACAAAACCATTTTGAATTACTGAAAATCACTGAAATTATTATTTTTTATTATTATTAAAAATTCAAAGGCAAATATATGTAACTAGGATATTTAGTTGTGAGCTGTGCTAAAGTTGTAAAATGTTAAGAATTCTTTTTAAGCGTACCCCCCCAATTAGACTAAAGTGTTAGCATGAGTGGGTTAGCGCAAGTGTGTTAGCATGTGCTGCAGATCTGACACACGAGCGTGTGTTCATGAGTATATTTCTTTGTATTACTGATCTGTGGTGAGATAAAACTTGGAAGCCCAGAATAAACCCAATCATTGATGATGTGGTGAGCCGTTTGGCTTCAGGCCGTCCAGGACCAAGGGCCTGTCTGTCCCACCCAAAACTGGACCTTCTAAAGGCTTCTGTGAGGCAGGGGCTTAGCAGATAACTGAAGCCATAACCCCATCCCATCGAGAGGTCCATCTACCCAAGGTCCTCTCTCTCACTCACATCTCATTTATCTCCCATTCTCTTCCTCCCTATATCAGTTTCCCTTCTTTAGCTTTTTTTGTTCTCTCTCTTTATAAATCATGAGTAACTCTCTCTCTCCCTCTCTCTCTAATCCATAATCCGTAAGTACCAGCCCGTGAAGTCTTTTCTATTTCCTTCTGTCTATTTATACGAGTTGTTTATTTGTTTATTTTAGAGGGCCTATTTTCTCTGTTTTCACCAGAAACAGAGGGAGAAAGATACAGAGAGAGATGAATCTGTCCTGTTCATTGTTACAAAGTTCAAACTGAATTACTCCGCCAAACTATTATTTTAATCCTCAAGGAAAACGTTAGATAAAGGAGCTCTTTTCACTAATGGCGGTGAAAGGTGGAGTGTACGCACAATGTCTGTGAAGCACCACGTTTTCCCACTTTTTCAAGCTCCGGCCTCCATCAGCAGCATTACGGGACTGTGGCCCAAACCAATCTTCCCCGCCATGAATTAAATATGAACCTCATACTGTATAAACGAGAACCTGAGAGACTCTACCAGCCCCAGCTGGCACTGAGCCTCACACTCTGTCCCTCAACCCACCAATAAAATAATAAAATAAAGAAATACAGGAGTAAGAAAATGTGACCTTGTTCATTTCACAGCACAGTAAATCAGCTAATATTGCTGGCTGGTACCAAAGGTAATTGAAACTTTTATTCTTTGAGTAATAGCTCAATCTTCAGTAATGTAGTCCATCAACGAGATTACGGAATATTCTCAATGTATATCACCCATGAGCCTCAAAAAGGGACGGACTGCCGGGCAATTTCTTTCCATTTGTAAAAGAAAGAGAAAGAGCGAGAGAGAGACAGACAGAGTTAGAGAGAGAGAGAGACTCTGTTTTTCATTCTCTCACTCACATTTCGGCTTCAAACACGTGGGACCTTTGTTCGGCATCACCCCCACTATCAGGTGTGTGAGCAGAGTTAAGGGCTGAAGTAAATCAGGCGTGGTAAGGCCCCGCACCGATAGTCTGTCTGCGCTGGGAGACATCACACACGTCTGCACGTGTCACACTTGTGTGGAAGGGCCCGGGCCCCACCGGCTCCATCGCACCTCGTCTGAAACGTGAGACGGCTACAATTTTTTTTCTCTCCTTTACACCTTCTCTCTCTTTCTCTCTCTCTCTTTTTGTCTCTCTCTCACTTTGCATTCGGTCTCTAAATAAAATGCACGTGTTTAACATTAAGAACGTCGTAGATCAGGGCTACGGAATGAATGGAACACGACCAAGTCCAGGTGAAGTCCAGGAAGAGCCCACACACACACACACACACACACACACACACACACACACACACACACACACACACACACACACACACACACACACTCAAACGAACTGCTGAAAATTCTTTGTTAAATTCACAAAAACACACCAAAAAATTTAAATGCACCATTATGTGAAAAAAAACGCATCCAAAAACAAAAGCCCTGATGGTCAGCCCTCAGTGTCAGTTTCCAAACGCTGCGTATCAGCGCTGCGGTGTACGCGGGTCGGACCTGAGCGCGCCGTACTTCTGAAGGTGACGGAGCGCGTGAGGGTTTCCATGCTAGCACTGTGTCCAATTAGCTGCACTGTAAGTGACTATTGTACGATGTCTGCAAGAGCTACAGCCCTGCCTGCTCTCCACACACACACACACACACACACACACACACACACACACACACACACACACAGAAGGAGGTGGAAAGGTGGAAAGATTTTTTTTTATATATATATATCTCATCCATGTAAATGAATGTCTGGTTTCATTTGTTATTGTTTTTATTGGTTCATGGGTGAGTGGGATCATTTCAAGCGAGATGATGATTTTTTTTCCCACCAATAAAATGGGTAAAGTAAGATCTGTGTATTCCCTCCAGTGTATAAACACAGCCTTCCTGTCCTACTCCAGCACAGTTTCATTAACTAGTGCGAAAGACTTCTACATTTACACTACAAGAGAATTCACCGCACGGACATCCCTGCACACGCGCACGCTCGCACGCACGCACACACATGCCCGCATTCACTCATTCGCACACTCAGACAATGAGACACGGTTTAAAAAAGTGAACGCAGAGCTAAGACTGAACGAAAAAGGAGAACGAGAACAAGAGAAGACGGGCAGAACAGAGTCTGTGACTAAAAACATGCAGAGAAAGAGTGAGAGAGGGAGGCAGAGAGAGAAAAAAAGAGACAGAGAGAGAGAGAGAGAGAAAGAGAGAGACAGAGAGAGAGAGAGCCAGAGAACGAGTTAGCGAAGGAGAGGAGGGGGTGTTTAGCTGTTACCTTGATCAGGACTCCTCCAGTAGTGAGCTGAAGGGTTAAAACGGACCCCCCACTCCAGGGCTGCACCAGATCATCCAGACCTAGCCAAGATCACTTAATGTCCTCTTCTCATTCCACACACACACACACACACACACGCGCGCGCACGCTCAGGCGTTTGAGAGCGCAGAATGGTAGAGAGTGGGAGAGCGGCGTTCCAATGTTGACTCCAATAAGACTCAGAAAAAAAAAAAAAAAACACCACTGAGATGAATTTTCTTTTCTTAAAAAAAAAAAAAAATTAAAAAAGCAAAGCGGACAGACGAGGCGTGTGGAGGCGCTCTCCGTATGCACCGCTCATCCTACTGCCAGGGTATTTCTCTCGTCTGCCTCTCTCGCTGTTGCCGTGCTGTGACTGTTGCTCCTCTCTCTATCTCTCTCTCTCTCTCTCTCTCTCTCCGTTCTCATGCGTGCGGACGCACTGTGGTGATGGCAGAGGCTGCCGATACACTGGGAAGTTCATAGCTCTCGGCAGAGCCTCTGTAATGCATTACTGGGTTTGAGGCATGCGATTGGCCGGCACTACTGTCAGTCAGCTTCCAGTGGGGGAGGAGTGAGCAGTGCAGGCGGGAAAGAGGTGGAGCTTCCTGCCACTTAAACCATTTGAAGCTGAAAGCAAAGAGAGGGAACCTCCCCCGCTCTCTCTCTCTCTCTCTCTCTCACACACACACACACACACACACACACACACACACACACACATAGAGCTTAAACACCAACACAAACTCCCTGGTTCTGCAGCTGTTACTGCTGCTGCTGGGGGAACACGAAGCCCACCTTGACATACGGTTCACTCCTTCTAGAATTTCACTGCATGCTGGAGAATTTGGAGCCCATCACCCTCCCTGTTCAGCCTCGTCCGTTTCTCTCTCCCTCCCTCCTTTTTCTCTCTATTTCTCTTTTTAAAATCTCTTTTCTCATTAATTGTAACTGAGAAAAAAAGAAAAAGAAAACAACATTTCACACAAAGAAATGAAACTGAATTAAAAATCCAGTTCAGACCACAATTTCTAAACACTGATTTCATTAACAGTGTATTAATCTCCACCAATCACACTGCAGCTCTATTTCACACACTCTGTAAGATCTCCATTGGTGGCAGGAGAGAGTGGAGCAGAAAAAAACTGTGGAGGGGCTGTATGTGTTTTTGTGTGTGTGTGTGTGTGTGTGTGTGTGTGTGTGTGTGTGTGTGACTGAGACCAGGGTGAGGTCCAGTGGCTAAACACAACACACTCTTTGCAGAGATGCATGAGTTTGTGAGCAATTGCTTCGGGCCTGTTTCAAGAGAAACTATACTGGACAACAGAGAGAGACAAAGAGACAGAGACAGAGAGCGAGAGAGAAAGAGAGAGAGAGACAGAGAGGGGGAGAGAGGGAGAGGGAGAGAGAGAGAAAGAGAGAGAGAGAGAGAAGGGGAGAGAGAGAGAGACACTACAAAATACAGCTATTATTTTTCTCCCTCTTTGTTTATAATTAAGAACTTTGTTTATACTTACAGTACTAATGTTACTTGTTTTGGAAATTGATACTGAATTATTAGAAAGGAAGAGACAGAGACAGAAAGAGACAGAGAGACAGACAGACACAGAGACAGAGAGAGACAGACAGACGGAGAGAGAGAAAGAAATCTCCACCATCACTGGGAACTACTTCCTGTCCTTTTGACCAGTATTACACTGCATGGCACTGTAGAGGAAAAGGCGACTGGCCTGTGGGACTCTTCATCAACACACACACACACACACACACACACACACACACACACACACACACACACACACACACACACACACACAGATTTTTGCTTGCAAGACTTGTCCTATTTTTGTTTCTGTCCTTAAATGAACCTTAACCTTAAACTGAGTGACCGAATACTGTATTGCACACATGTTCTCCCATTACAAAGGTGCTGACTGTGTGCAGGAAAAAGTGTTTAATAATAAGGCGTGTCGAGTTGTGGCAGCGATTAGCGCCCTTTGATGTGGAGGAGATGCTAACTGAGGAAGGGATGGGGTGCTTTTGCAAAAGGGGACATTGACCAAGCTACAGACGCCCTGTTTAAGGGCCGTCAGACAGAGGAGCGTGGCCACAACACGGGGCCCAGACCACACCAGACGGGCAGGGACTGCCCAGGCTGACAGCCACGTCACCTTCAGTGCTTAGCTTTTAGTGAAGCGAGCATCAGGAGGGAAGCTCCATCAGCCTCACCAGAAATCTGCATTGTATGTACCATCGAGTAAACCGACGTCCAGACAGCCGGTTCTTCAAGATTATAACAACTTCCTGGACGTGCCAAAACTCTTAAAAAGATTCATAGCTTCACGTTAACCTTTGACAACATTATGTTGATTCCTAGTAACGTGGATCATTTAATAGAGCCGTTTAATCGTAGGTGTGAATTGGCTTTCAACTCACTTGTTTCATAACTTGTGGATTGTTCATGTGTGTGAAAGTTGTAGTCATCTACTGCGACATTCATCCCTGTGACCTTTGTTCTGGGCCTCCTTGCTGTTCAGACATGCCATCTCTTAGCTTTTCTGTTGAGGCTGCTGGGAGTGTTCAGGCCTCTTCTTCTCTGACCCCAGCTGCCCATGACTGCAAACACCAAGCTTCTCAAACGTTGTTGCTATATTTGGTGTCTTTCTTGCTATGGAATTCCACAATGACCCCTTCAGGGCAGTTGCACGTTCAAACTGTTGACAGTCACCTTGACCATTGCTTGTCTCCTGTCTCGTTGTTGAACTGCCATCTACTGGATACCCTCAAATCCACACCGTAACTTGTTTGTATTATTGGAGGAGCATAAATAAATGGGGAACTTGTCCTCATCCACTTGGACAAGCTTTTCTTAATCTGCCCACTCAACAAGGGCTGCTATGTTTCTCTAGGGAATCACGCCCCAACTGTTCAGTTCCCAATCAGTTTATCCTCAGATCTGCCCACAGCTTTGGACACTCTAGTGAAATTGCAGTCTGTCATTCTCATTTCCAATTTCTGTAATTAAGGCCCTTGGCACTGCCTGTTCCACACAGTCTCGCGTTCCTTCAATTTCAGACATCAACAGGCCTTCCAGTTTGATCTTACAAAGCCCTGAATACTATTATTTAAAGCCATACCACAGATTCTGTCGGTCAAGCAGAAGTAATCTTCTCTCCTATCTGCATTTGTCATCCTTCCAATTGTTCCTGCCAGGTGTTTTATCTCTGCTCATCTCTGAGCTTCTTCAGTGTGGACTCCTCACCATCTCCGAAACATCACCTCAAACTGAGACCAGACCCCCCCATCAACTGTACAACACAATGACCAACTTGCGACCTGTTAATACACCTCACAAACTGTTTAATCCCCATTAGAAAATACTGCCATTTTGCTACTTTCTTTTCTAAATTGCATTCCTCCCACAGAACCTTAAACACACTGATTGTGCTTAATTAACCATTCTATTTCTTTTCTAAATACTGAATCCTGAATGTTCTATTTTCTGTCACCCCAAACTTTTAATACCCCTGATCGCAAACTACTATAGCAAAACCACCACAATGCTTTTGACTTCTTTATTTAATCTAAAAATAGAATTTTATTCATTTAAAAAATGAACAATGGTATAAATTATTCCGTGACTGTGTGGCCTTCACTAATGACCTCCACTATTAGGAATTTGATGCAGAGTTTAATAATAGCAACACACTTCATTCTCTCAAGCTCAGACCCTTGAGGGCTTTAACCAATTGTTGTCGCATACAACCTTGACGCAAGAGGCAATAGCCTTTGGGGCTTTCTTGGCGCTTTGTCTGCAAATTTGTAAGTGCAAGTAAAAAAAAAATATTACCTCACAGGATGTCATTTTTCATCACCAAGTTGGTCTCTATTTATATTGGGTAGGAAGTGAAAAACTGTGGTCCTTGTTCCGTATGTATTTTCAGTGGACTGTGGTCCTTGTTCCGTATGTATTTTCAGTGGACTGTCAGGCCATTTCTCCTAAAAACAGAGGCCCAGGAAGGCAGACCAGAAAAGTTTAGAGGTGTAGTGGGTGCTTCAGCTTCCCCTTGGAACCACTGTTGTATGTAAGTTGTATTCATAGCTTTAATCCTCGGGGTCTTTAACTTTCTGCATGATGGTGCCAATAACTATGGAGGGAAACACTCAGATTTGGTTTCTTGGGTGTATAAGGATTGTAATGCATTTTTTACTGAAGGTTATTTGGCATCCAGGAGGAGCCCAGAATGTGAAACTGCGTTTATAGACACACTAGCCCTTCCCTGACTTTCATTTTTGCATGATTGTAATTATCCAATTACCAAACTAATTGTCAAGCACATCATGTCTTAACTTGTACAGGATTTACAGGATTGGCTTCGAAAACCACTGGACAATGTAACCATGCAAACAATCTAGTCAGGCAACCACTGCTTATATGCCAGTGAGAGCCTGGTGAATTGCATTCTGGGACCCTCATTTATGGGCTCAAACTTACTGAGCATCACCCTTGCCGACTACACTTCTATGAGAACACACATAGAATGTGCATGACACGAGTCTTATGATCACCTCACATTCTCTCTGACACTCATGTGACAGTGAACATGAGGACATATTGTGTCTGTTTCCTAATAACAGGGTGTGGTCTTGGGGCCATGATGCCCCACAGTGCACTCTCTTTGAGGCATTTCCAGAGTGTAAGGCCTATGTATCTGTGTCGGTATGAAACAGAGTGTAAGACCCATGTATCTGTGTCGGTATGAAACAGTGGGATTGTTTGTCAGCACATTCCACTCAGACCCCCACCGCTCCTCCACCCCCTCCCCTCCACCAACTCCTCCCGCATTCTGGATGGGAATCAGGCGAGTGCTGCTCAGCCTGAACTTTTCCCTGCTTTCCTTGTTGCCAGCAGACAGGAACGGAGGGAGGAGGGACGAGAGAGGAGAGCTCCTTATGGCAGGAAAAGGAAGGGGCTTAACTTTCATAAAGGAGAGAGCAATGAAACTGATCTGTCCATTGTCCAAAGAAATAAAGCAGATCGGCCAGTGTTTATTTAAGGAGTAGGGATTTATTTTAATATCTGAACATATGAAATATTTTAAATAAAATATTTTTCACTATTAGCATTAAAGTGTGATCTCTGTCCTTGCTCGCTCTCTCTCTCTCTCTCTCTCTCTCTCTCTCTCTCTCTCTCTCTCTCTCTCTCTCTCTCTCTCTCTCTCTCTCTCTCGGGCTACTCCTTTAGGTTGGGGATCACAGGCCATAGTGCTCCAACTCAACCACCACCTGTTGCCTTCACCTTTCTATCTATTCTAACCCTTCTTCTAACCCTTGATTTTTCTCAAGCTTCTCACGTTCCTTTTGTCTGATGTTCCCATCACTGTTGTGATTGCTAGGTTGTGTCCTGGTTCTGTATGCAAGGGCAGTGGAAAAATATGATTTGGTTCTGTGTTAAATGGCCTGTTTTATGTTTTTTTTTACACAGCTGGTAGGTTGGATTAAAACACAGGTTCAAAAGAGAAATTGCACAGGAAAGCTACATGGGAAAAACTGCTGAACACATTAAACACACGTCATGTGCCATCAGCTGGTTGGATTGATTTATTGATGTCAGGTATTCCAAATGCTATTTTCCTCTACACTGATCAGTCTTTGAGTCAGATGGTATGGGTAAGTTCATTTGTTTATGTGGACCAAACATCTCTGGGAAAAAGCCTATCAGATTTAAAGTGTAGTTTTGACTCATGCATAGAGTTCTTGTGAATCAGTGACATTTATGAAACCTAACCCAAGAGGGACATAGTTTCATGGTTTTAAGGAAAGGACCTTCTCTAGTTTCACTTGTCTGACTAATGGCAACTTTCCAGAAACTGATGTCGGAGCGGAACTAAGAAAGCATTGCGTGGGTGTGTCATAAAGGCTGTCTACATGACCTGCAGATTAATTAACTCATATGACAATGTATCTCGGGTGACAATTGCATGTACAGTACACCCACACTGCGGGGCTCTTGAACTTCAAAGAAGCTCCGAAGGACGTCTCAAGTAGATCTTTGTTCTCATTTATTTAAATGGTCATCTGAGAACCTGGGCCTCTATCTCCCTTAGCCACAATCCGTGGTTTGTTCCATTTATACAGTGAAAAGTTCAATTACCTGAAGCCATGTTTCATTGTGAGCCAGCAACTTTAGTCAGAGGAACTCTGTTGCCAAAACTGTCAGGGTTTCATTACCGGCATTCTCCAAAAGCTTTCATCGTGAAAGGAGAGACTTGTCTACAGGGGGATGTTCAGTGAAGCTTGGAGGAGAGTTATTATTTTAACTTTGATGGTTTCATTATCTTTCAGCCATCTGCATTGTTTTGCTTCCCTCACTTTGAGCACTTGAAACCCTGAAACGAAAGTCAGGTACCCATAGTGTGACCAAGACCCTTTCAAATGCTGTGGATCAAGGTTTTAGCTGTTAAAGAGTAACCTGAACTGTAGAGTAACTCTCCATTATGCTATTAAGTCACTTGTTTTCCGAAACCAATAATGCCCATGAATCATCAGTAAAATGTTGTAAGATCTAACATCATGATGTTTCAGAGATGAATAATCATGGCTCTTCAAATCACTGCAGCACTATTGGCTAGTAGTTGGATTGGCTAGAAGTTGGATTGGCTAGAAGTTTGATTGGCAGTACTACGCAGGTTCTAGTGCTTTTAATATTTCAGCTGGTAGTTTGATTAAGTCTGGACTGAGTTATGTAAATATCTCTAATGTGTTCCTACCTGCACGAGAGGTTTCTTGAAGGTTTCACATGTTATCATTCAGCAAGAGTTTCCTCAAGTGCATAGTGGTTCTCTTGGTGTAAGTTTACAAGGTTACATTTTCTTTCGAATTCTGTTTGCCTTTTTTTTTACTGGAGCTCAACTGGATTTCCAGTTTCCTTTAAACCACTTTCCGCACAAACACTTTGACCTTTAAGATGCTTTCTTGACAACTCATCTTATTTATATTGTCTCAGTAAGCAGACATTTGTCTCCCTGCTGTATGACTCTTCGATAAGGGCCTTGTCCTCTGCTTTTCTGGAATTGTTGGCTCCACCATGGATTAGCAGCTCTCCAGGCAGATTATCCCACATGTCCGCTCTCCTGGCAAGTAAGCAAGGAGTGTCAGCTTTAAAAGTCCAGACAGACCCATTTTGGCTTGTGTATGTGGACTGGAACGCATTGTATCTCACAAGCATGTATCATTTCTCATGCAATGTTGTTCCCACCAAAAATAATGAAACTGGTCCACATTTTCACCAAGTCTTGTCATGGGCAGGTCATGTCTTTTTGTTGACATTAGCTATTTGTTGCTGGGGAACAAGTTCAGTTGAATTGATATTCGTTGGTGTTGCATGGAAACTATTACTAAACCCGTGATAGTGACTACACAGCATTCACAAAAAATGCTCTCACCTTGAAGATGAACATTTCCATGACTCAAATCAGAAGGTGATTCCTGAGTCACATTGAGTTGTATGAAGTTTTTCTTCTTCTGACCAGTGAACTGCATAGACAGCTAGTCTCAGGATATGGACTCGCTCAGAAACGTATTAGTCTCTCAAGGCACAAAAAGTCACCAAGGAACGTTTCGGTTCCCACGGAGTCTGCGGCTGCTTTTGGTTTAATCTCCAAAGCAAAGAGAGTGAGGCGGCTGTGGAGAATTCTCACGCTCCCCTGGCCACCCTGCTGCATGCCTGGAAAGCAGGAAGCATTTGAAGTGATTTTTTTTCTTCTTCTCTGTGCCGCTACGCGCCTGATTGAGTAGAACAGACGCTCCCACGCTTCCATTCAGCTCCTTATGTAGCGAGGTGGATGGAGGTAGTGGAGAGGCCGGTTGCTACGCAGGTGCTCGCGTTTTTGCTGTGCTAGCTGCTCTCGAACCCTCCAGCGCTTTGGTATTTGTGTGTTTCTTCCTCACTTATGTATATGATTCGTGTGTGACATATTTTCCTGCCCACATTCAGTGGTTTGTGTGGATGTTTTGCACTGTACAGATCTGGTCTTGGGCCCAACCATGTCGCCTGACGATGCCTAGTAAGATTCTTCCTTTGGTCTGCACTTGTGTTCGCTCGAAATACACTTCTGACAAAGGGTTCTTATCGATACAGACGTTCTACTGGTGACCTTGTGCCCATTAATCAGGAGGGTCAAAGCTTATGGTTCACCACTGGACCCTTCAGTAGGCAGTTCTGAGGAGTAGTGTACCGCTGTAGGTGATGAATCAGTGACCTTTGACCTTTGATTTCCCATCCACGTGTGCGTCATCTCAGCCCTTGCAAACAGCATCCTCTGTACACACACACATAAGTGCAGCTTTATTAGATTGTTTGAAGGCCTGGCCTGGAGTATTTATAGCATACAAACACACACTCAGGAAGAGTGCACTCATACCAGACCACTACTGATACCAAATCTCCGTCAGACTGTAACAGTCTTAAAAGCCGTTCTTACTCAAAAAGGGAACAAACTCTTGATGGCACTCTATGAAGATAATCTGGTTCACATGTTTTGTGTGAAACATGTCCTCTTTAATTCTTCAAAGAAATCAGGCAATAAGCCCGGGGGGGGGGGGGGGGGGG
>JAOXYF010000016.1:7939751-7951969 GCA_028565775.1 Sternarchorhynchus goeldii
CCCCCCCCCCCCCCCCCCCCCGACGCTGAAAACACCTACTAATGGAGACTTGTAGTATCTGTGTATTATTATGATGAAGTCTGTGATGGTCAGCATTCCTAAGACCAAACATTTCAAATCAGTATGACTTCACATTTAATTAGACGGGCAGACAGAGTTCCTACCTGCTTATTAGAAGTAAAAGCTTCACTAAGCAACTTGAATTGAATGTTGTGGTTAGAGGTGGAAATACAGGTTAACTGGCACTGCTGTGTTACAGAGAGTGAAGGGAAATTCTACAGTGAGCACAGGGTTAACAACTAAACTTGTATGGCTAAACAAAGCTAATATATTTTACTCTGCAATACCAAGGATAACTACATTGCTAGTGGCCAGAGGAAATGCACTAGTGGCCAGAGGAAACACCAAAGTATTGGGTGTTGTGTTTGTGTGCACATTTGGTTTTGTAAATTTTTTTGAAAACAAAAATCACAACTATACAAACAATGGATGGATTTCACAGAATGTGTGTACCTCTTTTTAGGCTAACTGTTGTTATGTAGGCCTAGCCACACATGTATATAATGCATGTGTGACTGTATGGCCCGACAAAATGAAAAATACACGTGTGAACGCATGTGCTAAACATTCTCACCTACAAAGCTTTGCTGTTTGGTCTGCCACAGAGGAGCAGCTCTTACTCCATTAGCAACCAGAGCAAAGAACGCTTTCTTTACCTGCAGCACAGAAGAGAGTTAGCGCCCATAAATACCTCAGAACAGCACTTTCTCCACCACTCATATATGAGTATATAATATAGAACAGCTATGAGTATATAATATAGAACAGCTATGAGTATATAATATAGAACAGCTATGCTCTCTAGTCAAAGTGATCCTCACTTTGCTTTCAGATTGGCGACGCTCTGTTTTGGCTGACAGTTTTGGCAGACACACACACACACACACACACACACACACACACACACACACACACACTGTTTGCCATCATTTACTATTGTTCACTATTGCTAAACCGTTACTTCAGAGAAACACAGAATCCCTTCACATCAGCAGCAGAACTGCACAAATAAAAACTCCTGAATTTGTTGATTGAAACATCATAGCTATAGTTCAATGAAGTATTTTACACTATTACCAATAGAGGTATGTCCCACGACCAGAACCGCTATCAGAGAATGACACAAATTCCCACCTGTAGTGTAGTATCGAAGACCACCAGCTTTGAACTGGTAGGAATGAGGTCATAGCACTTGTGCAACTTCATAAAGTGCTTGTAAACATCACAGCCTGGCTCTTCAGAAGCTGAAAGGACAAAGGAAACTGTTACAACCAGGCTCTTTCACCCACGTCCTTTAGCAGAGTAGAAATAAAGACCCCATAAGAGTTCGAACAGCCCAGAGCTTTTCTGCATACATTAACTTATCTCTCTCACAAATCTTCAACATGAGAGATTTCATTGCTGGAATTCTAGAAAGAAGAAAATTTCCAGGAGATTAGATCAGGGACATGAAAGAATTTCTATTTTAGTCACTTACATTCATCACTGAGTTCAAGTTTCTCCAGCATGCCTTCAGGTAATCTGTAGACCTGTGAGAGACAGAAAAATAAGATATTTGGTCATGGAAGGCAACAAACCAGAGAGATGGTCAGGAGTGGGGGGCATCTGAGGGGCTCCGGCATTGTTCAAATCAAACCAGCAGCTTAGAGCCAAGAACTTGCCCTGGGATTCCTTCTTCCTGGTGCCACCCAAGGCTGTTTTGTGATCCAAACATAAGTCCAGCCAAGCTGAAGGTCAGAGGACACAACACCCTGCACTGCCGTCTCATTCATTTGCCCTTGCCACTTCAAATGCAAAACTCACGATGACCACACAGGTAAAACATTAATCAATGGAACTGCCCCTGGCAGTGGGGGAATATCCACACCAGCCTTCTGATCCGGATCCACCAATCACCAAACATGAGGAAGTGGTCTTGGCAGGATATGGCAAAAATCATATACGACACCCGCCCCCCCTCAACAAACACCTAAATAAAATGAGAAAAAAAACAAAAAACTAAAAAACAAAACAAAACAAACAAAAACCCCTCTCTCTCTTACACACACACACTTTGGCAAAATCACTTTTTATAATCACTTATAATCACTGAATAATTTTGGACAACCATCTATCATTCTCTTCGATAACTTGCATAACATGGGCCTGCAGGTTTATCTGAAGAATTTCTTTCTTCATTTCTTGTCTGGTCCCTTGTCATCTCTTGGCTGGATTACTGGCAGACCTCAATTTGGCTGGATTATTCAAGGCTGGATTACTGGCAGACCTCAATTTGGCTGGATTATTCAAGGCTGGATTACTGGCAGACCTCAACTCTTGGCAAGCCTCCATGCTCACACCCCCAGTCCTTTGCAGCTGATCCAGAATGCAGCTGTATGAGTCATACTCAGTCTTCCCAAGTTCATAAGCATCACCCACTCCATCATTCCCACCACTGGCTTCCAGTAAATCGCCCACATCAGATTTAAAACACTTACCATCAAAGCCTAAAATGGACATGCTTCCACCTACTCGAAAGCACTGGTCTCACCCTGTATCATATCTTCACCCTTCATCAAGACAATAGTGTGTGTATATATAGTAAGAGAGTAGTAAGAGATTTTAAAAATTTCACAAGTTCAAAGTTTCCAAAGGGTTTTATACAGAGGTTCATCATCAAGCAAAGTGCTTCACAATGGCACGATCAATAGTTGAGATACAGCAGGCAACAGCCAGTTCTTAAAGTTGAAGTGTTGGAAGCAGAAAAATTGGGTACACCCCTTCCTTTACACCAGGTACACCCCGTCCTGTACACCAAGTACACCAAGTACACCCCTTCCTATACACCGGGTACACCCCTTCCTATACACCAGGCACACCCCTTCCTGTTAACGTTATCCCCTAACATCAGTGGTCTCGTTCGTAGGTCTTTTAATGTTTAAGGCTTTGATCTCATCCAGTCCAAACAAACACATCATCAACGCAGGGGCTGCTGGGATGTTAACAACCAGACCGACGTGCTGAGTACCAACAGAGCAGATGGAGTATGAACACCTGTGAGGAACAGGAGCAGCACTGGTACCAGCTGCTAGAAAGAGACACGTCTTTGGGTGGGAAGAAGGCAGCATGTAAAGCTCTTAGAATGATCCTTTCAATTCTGACATTATACTACATAACGTGGTTTATAATGAGGTTAAGATGTTCAAAATGCTGCAGCCAGAGTTCTAACTAGAACTAGAAAATTTGATCATATCAGCCCAGTTCTATCAGCCCTGCACTGGCTCCCAGTCACATTTCGTATCGACTATAAAATCCTTTAATTAACATATAAAGCTCTGCATGGGCTCGCTCCTAATTATTTGCAAGAACTTTTTTCCTACTATGAGGCTCCACGTTTACTAAGATCACAGGGTGCTGCTTCTTACTGGTTCCATTAATCAATAAGGTAACAGTCGGAGGAGCCTTTTCTTACAAAGCCCCCAACTATGGAACAACAGAGATGCTGCCATTCTACTGAAATGTCTACATTTTAAGTCAGATATTTAGTCCCATACAGAACTAAACATCTCTCCTTACTTTTTCCGAACTAATGGCTGTCCTTGGTACTAAGTAAGGATTGACTAGGCTCTCCTGCTACCTGCCCCGGACCAGCTGCCTCCTACTCAGTTTTACTCAACTGGATGGAGGTCCTTCTCAACACCACGATTCCCCCCCACTGAGGTGCAGCCCTGGACTGTGTCATATTTGATCATTTATTAATCTTTGTATTTTTTGATATATTTATCTAGGTTTCTTCCTCACGCTCTTAGGGAGTTTTTCCTTGCCACTGTCGGCCTTGGCTCGGCACTGGGAGCCTGGACTCAATATGGGCTTTGAGACAACATCTGTATATATACACAAATAAATAAAATATATCCATGTTTACAAAAAGCAACAGGATGTTAACCTCATTTTAGCCTCATTTTGAACCACCACTGTGACAATGCTAAGAGCAAACACACTGTTAGCAATTAGAAAATTATTTAATAGTGATTAAACGTGTTTGATATTTTATCTATGTTTTATCAGAGCAGGCATATTATGTTCTCTAGTGTCTTATAAGAACACAGCACAGTAATTAAGAACACATGACTTCAGTTTCTGCCTGAACAAATATTTCCTGGAAGTGGAGCACTGGTAGACTTCTCCCTTGGAGCTCTTGACCTTGCATAAAGTGTGTGTGGACTTGGACATGTGTGTTCGACATAGTACCATTATCCATTAATTCCATTTATTATCATTTTAAACAAAGAACATGGTCCTATCACATTACACAACCGTATCACTGAAACCCATAAATCATTGTTCTTTAATGACCTCACTGAATTTGAATCGCATTCAAAAATGCAGTAACACAATCTGATTAAAATCAGACTCGGATCACTTCACACAGCAGTTAAAACACAGGAGGAACCACTCCACCTATCTGTCCAAGATGAGATTTGCAATATAATCCTTTAGAGGCTTCAAACAGCAGTTAAAAAAACAAAAACACTAAACCAACTGAATCAACTTTAGTGCTCCTACAGGTTTTGCTGTAGAAAATTAATAGGTGCAGATGAGGGAAAAAACATACAGAAGCAGAGATCAAAGTGGATTAAGAAAAGCTAATGGAGAAAGATCTCAGTGTTCCAGAAGACTTTATACAATACAGCATACAGGAGAAATGATTTCTCAAAACAGAATTTACTAGGTCAGCCCTATAGCACTACAGTGGGACATTTCAAGGGTTCCGACTTAAGTGTGAGACAATTCCTCTGACTAAATGTCTGTAGATAAAATGCCGCAGAGCCACCAAACCCAACATAAACAAGTCCGACATCCTACAACCCAACCGATCCCAGTATCATCCATCCAACCAAAAGTCCTTAACAGTCATGGAACAGATCTCGACAATATTACTTTCTTAGAATAACGTGCATATATGTGATCACAACAACCTTTGGGTGAAATTCAGGCCATTCAATCTGGCCACGGCCATATCTGTGCATCTATAACAGCTGTGGCAGATGAATCAAGCAGAATCCAACAGAAGGTCACAAACAAAACCCCATCATCATAGCCCAAACGCTTCTCAATTCAAATTTATAATAATCTGAATCTTTTGGAACCTTTTATAATAATGATCCAAATCTTTTGGAACCGATTGTATGGATTATTGTGTATCGCGGGAGCACAACAAAACTTATACTTCAGTGAAGCAAATGAAGGAAGAAACAAGATACCATCATGTGACAGGATCCTTGAAAAACTACTTGAGCACTTCCCATTTCTGGTCCTAAGCCCCATGTACCTCAGACTTCAGGGGTTTTTGCTGTATGCCTGATTTAGACAGCTGTACTGAAGTATATTAAAAACACAGGTGTTCAGGCTGACCTAAAATAAAGATTTCCATTGTTGTTAACGTAATATATAAAGGAAGAGCATTGAAATGCATGGGAACTGGAAAGGACAGGAAGGGAAATCCAGAGCTGAACTAAACCCAAGCCTCACTAGTGTTTGCTACTCCTGCTTCTGCACTAAGCCCTGCACTGTACAAGTGAATGAGCTTCCCTGCTCTCAACGCATACCTAACTCAACTCTCCAGGTAATTACCGAGTACTTCATGAGGTTAAAAATGGGACTGCTGAAGTAGGGAGAACTCGAAAATGTAGAGACAGGCCTACTCCAGGAGGAAGGTGTGAAAACAACGGCCTCGACCAAAACGTAAATATCTGACGCCAACGTCATCACCGCCAACCGCATTTTAACCTCCTCCGCTCAGAGACAGCGTGATGGGTCACTCACCGGGCGGGAGGCGAGGCTGAAGGAGGACGAGTTGGAGATGAGGATGGGGGCAGGTGTGGAGGTGGAGAGTGGCAGCCTGCCTGAGGGGGCCGGGCTGAAGCGCTGGCCGGTGTCAGGCGGGGACGAGAGCGACCGCAAGTGCCTCTTCTCTGGGCACTCTGGAGCACCGCTGGGGGCATCCAGGGAGAAGATGGGTGGGCTGGGGGATTGTGTTGGGGTACCAGGAGAAGAAGAGTGCCCAGAGGCTACAACAAACAGACAGACAGACAGAGACAGACATGAGGAATCCTACTCAATAACTGAAGCTGTAAGAAATAATAATAACAACAATAAATAATAATAATAATAATAATAATAATAATAATAATAATAATAATAATAAAAAACCACTGCACAGGCCTTCAAAGAAAGCTTTTATACTCAGACTTCTTTTTGTCCGTAATAAAGAAGGCCTTTAACTGTAATCATTTAATACATAAATTAGGTCACTGTAGGCAGGTGGATCATAAAGGTAACAGTACAGGTTATGTGGAACAATGGATTTACATGTACTCAATAAGCACATCATTATTGGATTTCTGCTGTAACCCGATTATTCAGTTGTCATGTAAACAGCATGCTATGATTGCTTAGGTCAGATTAAGGGCGTAATCAGAATTTCTCGAATCAAATTTCTCAGCACACGCATCTGCAAACTTCGATTTCTTTCTTAGAGTACTCACCAGAGAGCGCACACCTCACCGGTCCCATATTCATGTAACTGACAGGAAAGCTAACTGTGAACAGACGGTCACCTGCCTACACTGTTGTTACGTCACATGACAGATGTCCCACACACACACACACACACACACACACACACACACACACGCGCGCGCGCTGGCCTCCCTCAGCACATGGCAAAAACATGACACACACACACACACACCTGCTGACCTACTGACATATTAATGAACCAAACCATAAGAAACCTTAAAACGATCCTGACCACAGCACCAGCACATGGTTGTACCAGAGCACGTGGTCCAATACAGAATGTGAAGTTGTTACTATGCGGTTGTTCTTTACCCGACCTTGATTCACCATTTTAATAACCTCAAATGTACACATAACGATGTAGTCATCAACACCAACAAAGATACACAACAAAATGAAACCATGGTGTGGCACACATGAGCAGAAGTACAGGTTTGTTTGTTTTTTTTCTTTCAGTATAACCTTGAACAAACAAGCTTTTTACACTCTTCATGAAGCATAGCCTGTTAAAATAGTACACACAGTATAAACAGCAAAAAAATATATCATCAATAGCCTTACAGACTTGCTGAGCAAAATATCTGAAAAAAATATATCTGAGAACCTTACTGAAACAACCGGCCACACCTCCTTTTCAGGCCTAGCTTGCTGAATGCTTTGCGTTACTGGTTGACCATTGCGTTGTCACGCCCAGCGAGTAAACGGTTACTGGAAACATTAACTCTCAGCTCTTCGTAGGAGTCGGTCGGTACACACAAACGTGTGAAAGCACAACTTCACAACTGGGACAGCTTCATTTGCCAGTTTCTGTCCTTCAGTCAAAAGTAAATCCGCGTTTTCATGCAAACTATTTACAAGAGATTCCCTCCGGTTCTGAAAGTGACGATGGAATCTCCTGACATATAGCCACATCCTGCCAGCTGCCCATGGTGTGCCTGCTGTGTCAACATGTCAGCTTCTTCTTTTAGCCTTTGCCACCACTACACATTCCACAGGAGCTGATAAGTTCTGCCTCTGGCGCAGTGCCATGCTCCCACGTTAGCCTGATCCAATACCGCCTGGTTCTCCTTGACCGTCTTCATTCATCAGCAAACTAGTTTTCCTTGATCATATGGTCAAAGCCACACTCTTGTATATTTAATCCTGTGGGTCCTTAGTGGAAACCCATTCCTACAGCCTAATGAGAGCAGAGCTCCATGTTCATGTCCTCTGTCCATTTCTCTCAGTCTCACCATGTCTGGCTATTTTAAGCTGCACAAAAGGTGTCAGGATTTGGTTGAACACCGGAGTGTCAGGATTTGGTTGAACACCGGAGTGGCTCTGGGCTCGTTTGGAACAACACTGTTTAAAATTCTGCACTCTGTGAAGCTTCATTAACTGATATTGCACAATTTAACTACTAAGCGATTTGCAAAACAAACGAATTAAAAATAATAAACAAATTTTTTTGTTGTAGAAAACATTTATTAGTGGTGTCCAGATTGGCTTTTCGATTGTCGAAATTCAATTATTCCCTTGGAAAAGAAAACAAAATACAGTTTTCATCTATTTCGCGCATGATGTCCATATGAGCGTAAACCAATACAGCGATAACCATAATAACTACTTGTATTGGTATATTTATTTCAACATGAACATGAGTTTTTTTTTTCTTTCCCTAGACATGAAACAGAAGAGTGGGAGAATGCAGGGCATAAAGCATCAGTGTCTAGCGTTCGATATCTACTGAGTCAGTACAGTTTTGGATATTCTTTTAAGAATGGAAGAGTAGGTTCTACTTAGCTATGTTCAGATACAAGAAACTCCAAAACATTAGCATAAAAAATGATAGTGGACACCAGGCCATAGTCATCTGGGCACATGTTTTTGAGATATACCCTTAGGGTACTTGTGCTGGAATGGCAGTCTAACTGCAGTTTATATAGTTTGTATACAACTTAAAATCACAAGGTTTCAAAGTTTTGCCATCTACTGACCAAACCGCTCCTAGTTGTGAACACTGTTGTTACTGATAAGGTTGTTGTCAAATTATGCGCTCGTTTCAGCTTCACATACATTTCATTTTCAATCAGTGAAAGTGATGTCTGACTTCACTCCGTCATCGTCTGTCACGCAGTGATGCAGCAGCCAAGGTCCACACGAACCCTGGCAAGGCAGCCAGCCACAGTACTGTGAGCCCTTCCGCCACAATCAAATGTCTGGATTTTTTTAATAATTCCATTTTATAATTGAATTTAGAATATTCATCAACAGCAGTAATGTTTATGTTTGTCATTAGTGACAGTGATTAGATCATGGCCTCTTTCAAAGTCATTCTGTAATTCCCACTCTGAGGGCAGAGTAAAAGTTTGATCAGAACTAGGAAGTCCTACACATTCAGGCTACCCCACTGGCTTTCTGAGTGTGACCATCCACCCTTCTGCCCTTTCTAGATATCTGTGACCCACAGCAAATTTCCAGAAGAGGCCTAGAAGCTCCTGTCTGCAGACTCCATTGACCTCAGTCATCCAGGTGGCTAGGATCGTAGCAGCTAGATCAGTGATCTGAGCCTGATGAGCTCGGCTAATAGCTCTGGTGAGCTAGGCCAATAGCTAGGCTAATAGGTTAAGGACAGCTAGGCTAATAGGTTAAGGACAGCTAGGCTAATAGCTAGGCTAATAGGTTAAGGACAGCTAGTCTAATAGCTAGGCTAATAGGTTAAGGACAGCTAGGCTAATAGCTAGGCTAATAATGGAGGAGGTTACACAATGCAGAAGAGAAACACATGAATGGAATATTCGTTGAAGAAACACTCCAGCATTTTTTCCAACATAATCTCCATCAACTGTGATGTAGCCTACGATCGTTACCGTGGGCAAAAACTTGGACATATTTCCCAGTACTTAATGAAAACCCAATGACTGCAAACACATATAACGATTGCCCAACAGCACAAAAAAGGTGGAACTACAATTTGTAGCTGCGCTATTAAGAGACTTGGTGAGGTACATGGATGGCATAACTTCATGAATCATCCTGAATCCTGTAGGAAAGGACAGGCCATGTCCCTACGCTTCAAATAACACAATTAAACGTTTCAGCCTGATTAAGAATGACTTCTATTCTTAGCCATCCCAGAACCAGGCGAGATTCTAGGCGTGAGCCTGGTTCTGTGGAAGCCAAAAACAAAGCAATCAGTGTAAATGTAGTCAATAAAAGCTTTTCTTTTGATTCGCAATTGCAGTCATAAACATTGCTGGCATCTGAATGGCACTGTATTGGGCAACGGCAGTCGCCATGCCGAGATGCTTTCTAGGAAACGGCGCCATTTTCAAGGAAATATGATGTTATTTTTTGTAAAGCTAAAGAACCATTTCCAGAATCTTTCAGGCTCTGAGCCAGACAGTAGTCGTCTCTTTCTCAGTGGTTCCTAGTGAATACGGGAAAGCACTGTTCTCTTGTACAGAAGAGAGCACAAGTCTAATTTACGTCAGCAGCTTGCAATCTCATGTGACACACAGGAGTCCCTGTGGGGCTACTCAACGCCCATTACACATCACCCCTGTCAGGCTGAGGTAATATGATGAATCACATGGTTCTCGCATGTGTGTGTCTGATGATGCCATCAGTAGAGAGTATGTTGACAGAGTGCAAAAGCACAAGCCACAGCACATCTGTTGAAAGACAGAACTTATCAGTTTTTTAATTGTAAAAGCTCCTGTTTATCTCTTGATTTAAGTGTAGTAAACAAGCACTTCCACTACAGTTCAGCACAGTCAGAGCCCAAACTGCCAAATTACCTACACATACAAATACACATGTTACATACACATGTTACATACACATGTTACATACACATGTTACATACACATAAAAACACCACCAACCAGCCTGGTGTCCAAACCGTTTGAATTTAACATCCATCGCAGTCACAAGAACTGACCTACAATGGAAAACCTGAAATATTACTCACGACCTCAATACATGAGCTTAAGAGTATTTTAAAGCAAACCTGATCATTTACAAATATCATGAACGTCGATCTGTAGAGCAAAAGAGGAAACCCACAGTCACGCTGCCGCCTGGAGGTGGCCCTCCGCGTTAGCCATGACCTCCGGGGGGTCAGACCCGTTCCATAACAGCACCACGGCCTCGCTTACAGCAGAACCCCGAGTCCCAGAATCAACTGTGTCTAGTGTAGGTGCCAAATCCTCCAGAGTGCATCGTCTAGGCCAGCTATTTTAATGAAACTTAACATACAAAAATAGTCTGCCAGGGAGTGAACACGGATATGAAGACCAAGACTTCGTTATGACAGCTAGGCTAGGCTAGTGTGCTAACTTTGGACAGAAGCAACTGTCGAACACAGAAATAATGCACTGTAACGGAATAAGTATTACCAAGCACACACAAATGAATGCCACCAGACACACAGCTGATGGAATGTCACTGTCACATGGAGCATCTATGCAGAATTCTAGAAAAAGTCTCCGACTTACGGAGGTTGGTAGCATCATGCTACATCAACTCCGTTACACTTACTTAAGTAACTTTTTTTAAACAAATTGCTCTTTTAAAGATTATTTTAAAAGATGGTTCATAATACTTTTACTCAAGTACAAGTACAAAATCCTCAAGATTTATTTTAAAACAATGTTTTTTTTCCCCTAGAAGAAAGAAATCACGTGTTGCTCTTTTGTACACATTCAGCTCTGTGCTTCTCCCAAGAAATCATTTGGCTAAAAATAAACAAATGTTTTCAGCCAAGTCCATTCAGCCATTGACCTCTGTGGACTGCAAAACCATACAGTGGGTCATCAAAAAGTCCTTGGTTCCTATCACAGGGACAGCTCACACCTCGTACTGTAAAATCTTTTCCCAAGAATTTTCAATGTTCAGTCATGGCCACTCTTAACAGGACAGTAACATCACATATGTACCATTAAAAAGTCAGTATTTTTGGAGACTCGGCTATTAAAATAAAAATGGTAATAAAATGCAGAGTGAACAAAAGCGTCTAATTGAATCTTTTCAAGTCAAAGTTCCCGTAAATATTCTCGCTCTCTCTGTACAGCATGTATGATGTCAGCATCTGACACATACACAAACACACACCGCTCTGCTGCAACTTCATAAATGTTGCAAAAGTCTTCAATCTATAGCTGTCACTGAGTGCTCAATGGCAAGAGTTAAACGCTACATTTCAGTGTATGGGTCCCAACCATACCCAAAAGTACCCATACATACCCATACACGCTGCCTGATACCCACGGTACCAGCTCTAATACCAACGACATATCCTGAATTTCACAGCAATCTGTGCTTGTAAAAAGGGTCAATTTATACCCTTTTAATCTACTTTGCGGAGAGGAATTCCTTACTAGCAAGGTGACTATGCTGAAAGCAGCTAATGTTATTGTTAATGGCCAGACTTTGTTTTCAGCATGATCCATCACTGCCAGTACCAGGTAGATGTGGGATTTCTGACAGTACCAGGGAGACGCGAGATCTCGGACAGTACCAGGGAGACGCGGGATCTCTGACAGTACCAGGGAGACGCGGGATCTCTGACAGTACCAGGGAGACGCGGGATCTCTGACAGTACCAGGGAGACGCGG
>JAOXYF010000016.1:7952069-7968759 GCA_028565775.1 Sternarchorhynchus goeldii
GATCTCGGACAGGTGCCTCTGGTTCATCTTCTTCTCTTCCTTGCGCTTCCTGCTCCTCGGGAAACTGCTGAACCTCTTCATAGGAATTGACGGGTCTTGACCCAGGGCGGGCCGTAAACCATGCCCCTCGGACCCAGGTGGGCTTACGGCTCAAGGAGCCTGCAGGTAAAACGGCAGCAGATCCGAGAAAGGACCAAAAGCTCTACTCCTACTCCCTGGACATGGGGGTGGCGGCGTGGAGCTCTGTGGAGGTAACTGCTCAGATCCCAGGAGCGTTACCTGATCCTGAGGTTCATCTGAAGAAACGTGAAAAACGAGGAGCAGCAGGAGAGCCTGTCCTGTTTTTAGACAACAAAGGAGTCTTCACTGTGGAACCCGACAGTTCAGCTCTTCCCGTAGATCTTCCTGTAGTCTCCTAAGGTCAGAGCGGTTCACCTGTCCTATAGGGTCTAGGCGACATCTGCTTCATCCCAGTTGGTTCGAAGGGACGTTCCCTGCTGGGTGTACCATTGTTGGCTCACTGCACGACCCTTGCTGTTCCAGTGTTCTACCCCCCCCAAGCTGCCTGTGAAAAGCACTAACGGCTACAGTGTGTCTGGTCCGGACATAACGTGGCGACTGCAAACTCCACTCTCTCAGCTGGTACATCGCCTGCCCTGCACTCATCCAATTAATAGCCTTCTCCCACCCTCCTTCAGCTGAGACGACTAGGCAGTGATCCCAAGCCCCACCCCCGCCTGCTCTCATTCTGCTGTGAATTGCCAGGTGCAGCTGTATGTCTTTTTTTAAAATAGCCCACATGGCAGATTAGCTGTGAAAGTAGAGCTACCAATGACAGGCAGTTCCGCCTACCACATGGATCTTCTGTTAGCCCCACCCCCTGCTTAACCTTTCCCGCCCACCGCTTGTTCACTGATCCCGTTATCAGCCTGGTCTGTAATGCCCTGGATAATTTTGCTACTGCCTGAGATTTTGCTCATTTATAGAAAAATATTTCACAAAATTCGAGCAATGCTTTCTTCTTAACATCAAAGGCCAAGGCTGTGTAAGGATGATCAAATAAACAGATCTGTACTCATTCATAAATAATCCAAAGTTCTTCCGAAAACACCTTCCACATTTTTTCCCTCCGATCTTCAACTTATTAGATCTATAAAGGTCGCAGCTCCCTTGTACAGTATCTACTCTGTCCTGGTCTTCTTCCTCTCTCAGCCTGAGTGCTCTTCCTCACTCCTGTCTCCTGTGAGAAAAGTCAGCTTTTCTCAGAGACCTGTCTGGGCTCCTCCCAGAATGCCCCCAGGTTCCAGGCAGGTTTGAGATGAGAGCGAGCGAGCGAGAAGATGGGGCACATGGTAAACGTGCTTTATCTCCTGACAGGGTCCTGTCATTGTTGCCTACAAGACGACAACTGTGAAAAATCGGAAGGGTACAAGTGTATTATAAAAACGATTCTCCACAGACATAGCTATGACATCATAAACATATCGCTTATGAATGAAACATAATGGATGGTTGATGTTGCATGATGAGGATGCTGAGTGAAGGCCTCATGTTCCACATAGGTGCGAATTCCCTGCTTAACACCTTTGACCACCGGTGGTGGTGATGAGCACAAAGAGGTGAAGTCACTCTGTACCTCTACCCATTACATGCTTGAGTGTCGGAGTGACATGTACCTGACTCACTCTGACTCACGCCGTCACCTTGCTGCCCATAAATGATACGATGGAGGAAACAAACATGAGGGACTCAGTGAGCCTACAGGTTTGACTCACAGTGCCCCCTAGTGGGTAATAAAGGAAGTTCAGTCTCTGTGGCACTCTGTATATGCCATTTATGATAAAGCTGAGCTATTTAACAAACTTATTTTCAAAGTTTGAAATAATAGCTAAAAAAGCAGCATAAATCTTAGACTAGAAGACCATGAGATGCTATAACCATGAGAGTTATAGGTCACGCCTCTCAAACAGGGTTTATCTTCTCTGATTATGCAAACACCTTCGTGTGTGCTGGGCATCATGCAGCCATTTGAAAAGATTAGCATGCTGTCAAAAAAAATAAACACATCACACTAGCGAATAAATGAAGGAAAACAAAAACTCAACAGTTGCCACTGAAGACTGGACAACCGTCTCACTTTTCCTTATAGAAAAAGTTAAAACAGGGTCAAACAGTTACTTTTAAGTCTGTTTAGTTTGCTGAGAGCTCTGCTCTACAGTCTCTGTAGCCCAAATTCTGGAATATTCCTGTTGTTAAAACCCAAATGCTCTGCCTCCCAACAGCAGGTAAGAGAGACTCATTTCTCCTTGGGCAGCAGGCTGCTCCAGACATGGTGCCAAATCCCAAAAACCCAAACACAGACTCCCTTACACAGGTGGCCTTCCAACCACAACACTTTAAGCCTCCAGAAACTAAACAGAATTTTTTCCCTCAAACATTCAACCGCTACAATTAGTAACGATTAGTAATGTGAAGAGAGAGACCTCTCTTGAATAGTGACTCAGCAGTTTTTGTTGAGCAAAATGCGACTATGAAACTAAGAAAAGAAAAGAACCCCCCCCCCCAAAAAAAAACACAGGTTCATCCGTGTATCTGCAGTCAGTCAAGGATGCCATGACACTACAATTACAGTTTTAAACACTGTAGCAACAAGGAAGAATGAACTATTGTACTCTTACTTCAACAATATCATTGGTAAAGTTACAAGAATAAGATTTAATAGGTTTTTTTTTGGCCAGAGCAGAAATGTAATATTTTTTATTTTTGTTTTTGCTCAAAGGCGTCAGTAGGAGTTGTAATGCAGCCGTCCTGTCCTGCACAGCTCCCACCAACAGCAAGAGAACCTGCGGAAAACTGAAACTAGAAGAAACTGGGAGAATGAACCAGGCTCACTACTGCCAGGCTAGAATAAAAACCACATGGTGCCAGCAGTCTGGTTTTAAGATGCAAGGATGTTTAGAGGAGCTCGGTTCAAAACGTACAAACACACTGGGTGTCTGTGTTTATGAGAATCCAAGATACGGAATGAAATGTTTAATCTACATCCTTATCTAGAAAATGATTAACCCCATGTCCTTAGACCACAAGTATATTAAACACTCTAGAAACATTTGGCCCTGATTTAAAACAGCAGAATGAAGTTTGTTAGTCGTTAGTTCTGGTGGAGCAAGAATATATACAGAGCTTACAATCCACTTACAAATGTAGTGTAGAAAGTATTGGCACCAAAACTAGCATGTTTCTACATCAAAGCAACATTAATTGACTTTTTAGTTTCACTGAAAAGCAAAACATCCGTAACATTTCTCTTTTCTGATTTACTAAAACTCTTACCTCACCGTAACATGTGCGAGTGTTTACAAGCATGAATGACCGGCTGATAAATCAAGGTTTTCTTAGGTTTTAAAGACAGGAAGTGCTCTCATGCGTCGGCATGGATACCATCAATCTCTCCACAGCCTTTTCTTTTTTGCAGAACTGAAACTAGTCACAACATTGTGGCACTGATGGAGTTCACTGAAAAAAACACAGTGTGTGAGAGAGAAAACAACCCAAAGATATGCAGAATCAGAATCTTACAAAATACGCCCAGGGCTCAGATAAATGTTTTGGAACATGGTGCATTGGTGAGGTTAAGAAACGCTTCCATGATCCGTTGTTGTCTCAAAACACACTGCAACTTGTTTTAGTCTTGATGAACGGCCAGTTTAATATGATCAGCTCTGAAACAATTAAACATGAACCCTGCAGTCAGGCTCTCACTATGCACTCTTCAAATCATTACACAATCGAGGGCTCACTAACCACAGCACTGATCACAGCACTTCCTGCCCTGGGAGGGGTTTCAAGACCCAAACAACAGGAAGCCGCACCGCGTATGAGCTGATGCAGAGTCTCGCTCTCGCACCTCAAATGCAACCTCATCCCATAATGAGCGATGCAGGACAAAGACATCAGAGATAAGCACAGAGGCTGCCACGCTGCTACAGACGCGACTACAGCAGGTCGAGTAAAGAAGCAGCACGTTACTGGGATGACCGTCTCTTGGGCAGCGTGTCGTGATGACGGCAGACACAGCTTTCAACAATGACCTGCTCCCGGTCGATGCTTTGAGCTCCTCCGGGCAGAGGTGCATTAGGTGGGGAGAGAGAATGAACACAAAGCAATTCCAAAGTGATTCACATACCAAGTAGATGCACTCAGAATAGGTGGAGCAAAAACAATGCAAATACACAGATATTGTTTTGATCAACTGAGATCCTTCTCATCAACTGCTTGTACGCAACAACCCTTTCGTATCAGTAGCCAATCAAATGCTGGAGTGAAGGAATTCAAACTTGGTCTCATGTATACAGTAAACAGGGACAATCTGAGAAATGATTCAATTAGATCAAGTTTAGCCTCAGCAACAAAACCAGTTTTAGTGTCTTCATGGTCAACCACTATGTGACGATCAGCAATTGGACATGGTTTAAGAAAGATGGCAATTCTACACATACCACACACTGACAGCTCAGACACTGAATAACTGCCGACAAGGACTTACTGTAATTCTATGGTAGTTATTTCACTGTGATTTGACAACGGCTTCTGTAACTTCAGGTGTTGGCTGAGATACGGTATGCAGGAGCTTAGTGTAACCTGAATAGCAAGTGACCCAAACCTTTATTTGTTTGTCATGGGGTTGATGTATCACATCATTTATTTATGCACTTGGCACTGAGAGCCAGTGTAAAACGAACATCCCTTTCTCCTGTTTGTTATGCCCTGCTGTCAGCCCCGGCACTATAAAATAGAGGATATCAAAGAAAGTTAGGAGTCCTTCCTGAGAGTTCAGTGCCGGGTCCCCTTACCTTTCCGGGCTCTGGAGAAGAGCCTGATGCTGGAAGGGGTGGAGTTAGATGAAGAGTGGAAGATACCACTGAAACTGAGGCGGCGGGGGGATTTGGGCGGTGAGTCTTGGTGGGTGGCGGGGGGGTAGGGGAAGATGCTCTTCGCTGAGTTTGGACTGGTCCTGGGGCGGACGGGGGCTGACATGGGACTAGACGGCTGTGTGGCAGGAACCCTCATGAAGAATCCTTTAGTAGGGCTGGACGAGGAGCTCTCCACCTAGAACACAGCCCAGAGACCATAGAACAACTATGAGAAATTACGATTTAAACAGAGAACACCGAGTAAGACTCATCACGCTGAGGAAGAACCTGCTTAATTAGACACGGACCGTCTACTGTCGTAATTGTTATTATATTGGAAGCTCAGAAAAGTTCTTTTAATGTTCTTTTTATGTTGAAAACACGTTTGAACAGAATGACTGTTGCTCAATAATTTTTAAAATAAACAACACCTTAATTAAATCCCATTACAACACACAGGTGCACAGTATAACACATTAATATTATAAATGGTGCACAGTATAACACCCCCCCCCCCCGACATTGGCAAAATAAATCAAAACTGCTCTGCTGTTCAGAATTAGTAGATCTGCATGTGAATTCATATAACCATATTTGAAACCTGGAAAGGATTTATTGATGAAGACAGAATTTTTTTCCCCTCAGTCTGAAGTAAAAATATTCTCAGTACTGTAAGAGAATATAGCAAGAATATAGCAAACATTGATTCATGAGGAGTTTATATTCCGCATGAAGTACAAGAATAAAGAACAAAAACAGATACACAAACAGAGAGAGAGACAGAGAGAGAGAGAGAGAGAGAGAGACACAGAGAGAGAGAGAGAGTGAACCTTCAGTGTTTCAACATCTCACAAGTTCAAATTAACTAGTGCCAATTAACAGAACATCCCGATACAGTGTAGTTAGTTTTTGTATAGACCTGTGATCAGGGCCACTGACATTCATTCCTAAAAGAACTACCTAGGAACTATATATTTGTGCTAACCATTACTGCTATGTGGTTAGCAATACTGTAATACAACATGCAAATAAACATTTATTCAATTCTTTATTGTGGACTGCGAACATCATGTCCAGTAGCAGATATTCCTGCTGAACGCCCAGCTTGTGTTTTGAGGAAGAATATCATTCTTATGAGCCAAACATAAATATTTTTAGTCAAAATAATGCAGGTTGGTTTTTCAACATTCCATGAGAAGAATTCAGCAGTATTTTAATGTACTGTTCTAGGAACAATACTTGGAATGGATTATATTTGTCCATATCACACAAGCGTGTAAATTTTTGTATTATTATTTATATTATTTCATTAGAAAGAAAAATATTGTTTTAACTTCTTATGCCCCCCCCCCACACACAATGAGTCTCTGGTCAGTACATTGTGGTAAAAGCTGAAGGTCAGTACTTAGCTCAGCACCATCAGAGCTCCACCTTTGAGAGGCCCAGGCTTCCGCCTATGAAGCCCTGCTTAGCTCCTCTGTGAAGGCTAAAACTCAAAAGCTTTGACCTTCAGTCTCCTGCCGCTATATCTGGCGACACACCAAAAGCTTTTATGGGCTTCTTAGATGTTCCTTCTCCCTTTGTTTTTAATGGCTTGGATTTTATTTGCCCTTTGATTATAAAATTTGTCTTGCCGTCACCACTGTATAAACATCTCAGAACCTGTGCTTGAGTAGGGAGGTTGAGGGTGGTGGACAGGCCTGAGAAATGAGAGCCCAGGTACTTTTGATGAGTCATCTTCAGCACTAGTGGTGTGGCCTCGTTTAGACCCAATTAGTGTCAATACCAAATGAAAGGTATTATTATTATTATTATTATTATTATTAATAATTCTTTTATTGCGCAGGTGTTGAAAGTTTTATGTGGTAGGAAAACGGGAGCGCCGAGAATCCGACACTTATCTGTAATTACACAGTGTAACGGTACCTTCAGGTTTGTTGCCAAGAATATAAAAAACCCTTTATTATTTCTTACAGTGCTTGAGTAACTTCAAAAGACAAAAGTTAGTAATCCAACAGTAATCCATTTAAGTATAAGTGATGGATTGGCAGGTCATTATTTCTCTTTTCTCAAAACATTTCTGTTTGTAATGCAAACAACCAACAGCCCCACCCACCCACCCACCCCAAACCAAAACATGCACATTTGCAGCCAAACTTGGAAATGTATAATCATGACACCTCAGTTCTCAGTGTACATTCTGCACGCATCAACAGCGTCACGAAACAATAGCAGGTATTGCCTGTTTATGTCTCATGCACGGACACTGTGTGGATAAACAAGCATGAGTGGGTTGGAAAACTGCTGACAGCACTGGTCAATGAAAGAAAACATTCACAAAGATCTGCACTAGATTCACGAGAGAGTTATGCACACGTTATGAATATTTCATGCAGCTGCCAAGATTACAAAATGATTAATGACAATTGTTACAGAGAGCCTCGTGCATTTCCAGCCTTACTTTTTTAAGCTGTAAGGAGAACTCTTGCTTAAGGGTAGCCCGAAGCCACTCCTTCCCTCTCAGCCAATCCTATGACAAAACAAGAGCAAACACACCCACCCCCCTTCACAAACCCCACGCCCTGTTCACAGTATTCCACACAAATGTGTGTTTTTACAAGCTGTACATATACCTGTGAAACACGAGTTCTGATGCACTTATCAAAGGTCGCCTAGCGCCAGGTTTATTGCGAGCCACTCTACAGTTCACTGGCACCGATGTGCTTTTTCAGAAACAGCACACTGTTCACTCCACCAATTGCACTGTAACCAAACCACTGAGCAAAATTATTCTCTTGCAAACCAAGTGTTTGACAGAAATGCATCATTGAAAGGAACATCCACTGTTCACATTGAGTACTCTAAGTCACTAATCAAGGTTAATATACATATATTTGAATATTTTGTTAAGATTAATATACATATATTTGAATACTTTCTTAAGGTTAATATGCATATATTGGAATATTTTGAGTACTTTGTTAAGGTTAATATACATATATTTGAGTACTTTGTTAAGGTTAATATACATATATTTGAGTACTTTGTTGGCCGTCATGCATTGCATTTAAACATCACAGAATTATTATGTTGGGTTCTCTACTTCAAGCACTAATTACTAGAGATTACATCTCTGGGCTCTACACCTAAGTGAAACTTTGCACTTAAAAATGATGACTACCAACTTTTTACACATTAACGTGGCTCAAATGGTGATGTGTGATTAGGAATCAATATCTGTTAAAGCAGTTTGATTTAGGACTGAGATTCTAGCTAAAAAGATACTCAAGATAGTTGGTCTCCAATTAACCCACGCGAAAGTAGTGCATTTTATTGAAGACAAACTACTCTGTTACATTTATTGCCATCATTAGTTGATCATGAGTTGACCTTGGACCATCTCTTCCATTTAGAGTAGCTTTGAATTCATGAAAGCATTCAGGGGCAATAACAACCAATGGTGTGTACCATTTAATGGCAGGTGGCCTACAGCTAAACAACTGTGCCAGTGTCTCACTTTGGTTCAGTCAAATGTTCACCATTCATTACCTTTGGGGTTCCAGCTGTGCCAGATTTGTACGTTTCTCCATCCACATGAGGAGAGGCAAATGTACTCAGATCCTGTGAGGGGGGGAGGAAGTGACATCGTGAGGAGGATTGCACCCAGACTTGCCTTTAAATGATATGCTAATGACTGACGATTTATACGTGCAGATATACTTAAAGCTTTTCATGTTGGCACTGTGTTTTCTACAGTGAGCCTAACTCTCAAACTTTGGTTCATTTGAGCCTGTTATTTATATTCTTAAACTGTGAAATACATCATCTCAAGCATTTCTTAAACACCACTAAGGTAAAATTCAACCTGTTTTACTTGCCAGCTACTATGCAGACCAGGTAGGAGCATACAGGAAATATTAGCTTCCTTATTTCATAATGTTACATTCTCCCTTGATGCACTCCCCCGCCTTACATGCATCTCCCAGCCCAGTTTGGCATGCATTTCCAAAACCTCACATGTATTCAGCCTTTTACCTCCCAGAGCAACACAGCAAGCAGGAACCCCCCCCCCCTACAGTTTTTAATAATTCCTTCTCCTACAAAGCTGTGCTAAGGAAGTCAAAAGCATGATGAGAGATCACTGCAGCTGGAGTGCAGTACAGGAACGCACGAACTGGGCAGTGTGTCGATCAGGAAATAGTCTAAAGAATTTTTCATTTGGACCGTTTCCAGCTGCTGCACTTGGCGAGCAGCTTGCACAGGGCTGTGTGTTCCGCCCTCAGTGTGGATGGTGCAACTCTACCGGTGTGCATGCAGGCATGCAGAGCGCTCGTGCAGGTCAAAGCATTTGGAGATGGCAGCAGGGGTCAGAAACAGCACAGTGGAACGTAAATATCTTCAAGGACACATGTTCAAACATCTGTAAACGCACGATGTGTAAGGTACGACTTCAGGGGAGGACTACGATTAACGCACGTGTCATTGTTATTATTACAGAAGCAAATACGTAGACTTTGTTGTCGAGCGCGTGGACGAGCAGGATAGAAGCAGCCATTACAGCCTTTTACATGGACACAAAGCAGTTACCTACACAACACAAACATAGCACGGCCATCACACGGGATGTGGGACAAAGGTGAACTCTGTTTAATGTCTTCTTTGGAAGTATGTGGAAGATGGGTTGAAAAGCGAAGGGAAATGCCCGTATGATAAAATCATCATACGGGCGCCAAACACGTCAGACAATCGGTGAGGTTTAGTTGTGGCTTCTGTTTCTACTATTTGCAAAAACTGGAGCAGAAATTAGTAATATGGACTTGAGGCAATATGAGAATATCGCGATACTTAATGGGGAGCCTTTCAGCGATATAAAAGTTTTGAATTGAAACGGGCGCCTAAATCTCCAATATAAGGCTCAGAATAAATGTGAGTGTGCGCTGATTATTTCATCTTAAATTACAAATATCCGCCGTTTCACAACTTTCTTTTTGCTGACAGTACTGTTTTCACCTCTCACTAAATACTGAATATCCGAACGCGAACGGACCATTTGCTTCGCAGAAATGTCTAGACCGAAACAGAACAGAACGTGGTTTTAACGGGAGAAGAGTAATCGAAAAGCTTGGTTTGTGTGCCGAAGCCTACATTCCTAGGTGTTTTTAATAGTGACTAAAAACAAAACATCGTGTCAGTGCTGTCCTTATTCATGCCTGGATTGAATAAGTGACTGAGAATAAAAATGGCTGCACATAGCTTCGGTAAATTGTATTTTAGTTCGTAAAGCTATAGCTAAGCTACGAAGCCTTTGCACTTGGACGTGCCGTTTGATGTACCCCATCGAGGCAGAACTAAGAGCGGCAGCAGCTACTAACAGCTGTTTGCACAGCGTCCCCATTTCCATTTTCTGTAAAGCAACTACCGTACGAACGCAACTTCGTGAAAACACTTGCAGCTACACTATACAGCCACTTTCACTTTGCTGTAAACAAAAATGGCACTTTCGCAATTAGGTTTTGCTCACGTCAGAGTGCAACCTTTTATCGACATATCTAACGCACCGGGTGGAGATTAAAGTGGGAATTTACACCAACGCACGAGATTGTGCTGTTCTGATGCAAAGCTAAATGTAACAGAAATCTTGATTCGCTATTTAGAGGGACGGGTTAAATACCGAGCCGAGCACAAATCAATTTAACCCTACATCCAAAGTTAGCTCGCTAACCCATGAATCCACCTTCGGGATAGACCAACTCTGGTGCAGGTGACTGTTAGGATTAGCCTCTGTTCAGTCCGACCATCACTTCAAAAATGTTTTCATATAAGCGACATAAAAAATTAGCAGTGATGGCAGGGTACTTTTCCAAATAGTAGTTAAATGATTCACAGACGGTATCGATTGCTTGAACCCCGCCTACGTAATTTCCAGCAGCACGCGACTACCCAAACATGCAGAAGTCACGGCTGGAAACGAGACCTATGGAGTTAAAAAAAAAAGAGAAAGAACTGAAACTCACTGGCATGTTAAGTCGAAGCGTTTTCTTTTTCCTCGGACTCTTCTTTGAAGTGTCCCTTTTCTTGGTATCCATCACAGTGCTTCCCATTTTTCTAGGTGAGCTACTTTTGCACGGAGCAATTCACAATAATTGAAGTCTTTACAAGTAAGCGTTTGACACACAGTTTTATGATGCTTAATTTACGGAAGCATTGCGAAATATGGTTACACTCCGAATCTACAGTTCCTTGTCAAATTCGCTTTGCCAGGAGGAACATCCGCATTCTCTATCTGAAGCTAACTAGGTTCGATTCCGCGTTGACCATCGCTTATCCATCGGTTGAATGCACACCCTTCTGTTACATCGTGATGCGCACCAACTATTAACAAAACGGGAAAAGAAAAGAAAAACAATGCACCGAAGTTTTGATATAAAAAAAAAAAGCGCCACGCTCGGAGGTATGTCGCTTATTCAGAACCAGAGCTGCTTATGATCGAGTGTTGTTACTTCTCCAGGTACGCGCAATTGAGCTCGACTGAGAATGTGCGCACGCATGTTTGTAATGGGAGGGCTCACACGCGCCATAGTAGCGTGCTGTAGGCCTGTTTGTGTGGGCGCGTTTGGAAATGGGACTTTAAAAAAAAGTACAGGATGTCAGATCGTGACCAGGACTCGTTTCATTCCAGTTATGGGGGCCTGATTATTTTATTGATTTTCCATCACTGGTGAATCACTGTTGGCGTTTAATATTGTATTGCCGTATCATTGGAAGAGTTAGCTTCTCGTCACCAGACTCTAAACCGACCTGTTTTCGACCACGTTGTGATGTTTTAAAGTCTTGGCCGTTAGCAGCCTCATAGGACCCTTTTTCTGTTCATGTAGTTTCACATAGACTTTGTTTTTGTACTCTACTGCAGTTGAGCATCTGGACTGACGTCAGAGCTTTTCTCTCTCTCTCTTCATGAATAAACAGTATTTCATAAACAGTGCTGTCCACTCCATCCTTAACGCATACAAACACACACGTGTGCATGCACGCACACACACACGCCATCTGGCGCATTCGGATGACGCAGGCAGCATGACTCATCTTCCCTTCAGCCCACAGCTTCTTGAGGTTCTCTGCTATTTTGACAACTTACTTCATGACCTCCTCATCACAATCTCCTTCGGGAGTATCTCTGCTCCAATACACCTGATTCACCTCGTCAACATATTAACAAGCCTTTCCTGGGCTTAAAATGGTCGGTTTGGGCAAGGGGAACCGCAGTAACCCAAATTCTCCTCTCCGCTGGTTTGCTTCAGCTTTCTGTCGTTCCAGTTCCGAGATCCATCTTGAGATGCTGCAGCAAACTCACCGCGATTTCCGCCACTGAACGGAGATGCAGATGTTCAGTGTTCTCCGTTAAGCAAATATAGTGTGGTGCATTTCTTTATGTGGCTCGTGCTAAACTCAGGGAGACTAACTTTTCCTTCTCTGGACTGTGGGCTGGACCGCCCTGCACTGTTGCTAGGTAATTAAATAAAAAGAAAACAAGTAAAAAAAAAAGGCGAAAGGAAGCATTTTTTAGTAGTGATTTAATTTAACTGTATTTTTGTGTATCATAAATACAAGGTTAGCTTTCTATATTGTACAATATACAATCCGTTTCTTTGTGCACCCCAGTGATGTTAAATAACAGGCAATTTGAGATCCACTTATTTTCTTGAGATTACTAACAGGACTAACATGTTTTAAACTCCCCACTCAAAACTGGAACCGAAACACAATACCGCTTCAATCACAGCTGGAGTTGGTTGTCTTCTGTCCACAGGGTGACGCCACTCTAAAACAATGCCCATATTGAAGTATGTAGTCATAACACTTAATGCAATTTCTATGTAAAATGATTAAAAAAAAACATCCACGGTTTAGTAACCCATTTTTCAAACGTTCCAACTGACCTTTTGATGTCTCACAGTGTCCGAAGATGCCCTTGAGAATGAAAGGGAGAGTCACACCTTAAATGAATTTAAACCTCTACACTGGCAATTGCACTTTCTCGCCACCAGGTGGGGCACATGAGATGTTGATTCCATAAAGAGTGCCTCTGACTGACGTGGCTAACCAAGAAATCTTTTAAATTAGCAGTATTTGTGACTGGACATTAGGCTATATCATAAATGAACGAAGCTGAAGTTAAAGACATGCATGAGCATGGTCTGCTTAGACTCATTGTTGACATTTACCTTTACATTTAAATGTACACTGTTCAACCAACTGCGATGATTGTGTCTGTTATCCACTGTGTAGCCTGTCAGAATAACGGTGGGGGCGGGGGTGAGCACACACTTACCATTACAGTATATATGTATCAGATTAGTAAACCTGACTTAAAGTATCAGCGTTACATTATTATTAATGTATCTGTAACCTAATCCAAAGGATTACTATAAAGTAATCTAATCCGATTATTTTCCATTTCTTTTGGAGTACTTGTTAGCCCATTAACTTCCAGTGAGTTTCAGAACACGGAGTCCCTACAGTGACAAAAAATATACCCAGCAACAAGTTCCTGCATTTTCTATATGCGGATTTTGTGGAGATTTTCTATCAACAACTCAAGAAATGTGTAAAAGTTGTCCACGACATGTCCCTTCTCCAGCAATGGTGATAAAACCATTTTGAAACTGGTAGATTCTTCTAGCGTAAACATCCCAGGTAGAGTACAATTTGGCGTCGGTGAGGAATTCTCCATGATGAACCTGTGGACTTTGATGGAATATACCAAAAGATTGTACTGCAGTTAGAAATCACGCAGCACTCGGTTGTTCAGGGACGTAGGTCTGTTTTGAAAAAATGGATCGTAACCCGGATTTTTCATATCAAGCTATTATAACGGGAGTTAAGGCAGGAACGTGCAGGAACTTGCCACGGACATGAGAAAAACATTATCGATGACTGACTAGAAATCAGCATTTTTTCGTCAGCTAAACACAAAAGTATATTAATCAAGATAACTTTCACTTAACACGTATAACGTATGAAATAAACACCATAACGAGGGAAAACAAATCGTGTGTTCAGGATCAACAAACGTCTTGTGCGTCGGTGAAAACAAAGAACAGAATAAATCGAACCAGAAATACCTCACAAATGCACGTCTGTTTCTAGTCACAAAAGGCAAATTAATACATTAAAAGATCCAAAATGCATCCGGGGTGAGAACACAACCCATGGTTCACAATTTAAACCTTTAAGTGATCGCAGGATACAATTCATACATTTGCTGTTGCAGTGTGGTAAGTCCTGGTCGCCGATTAGAAACATTACGAAGAAAGAAAAACAAAAAACCGAAAATTTAGTAAGTGGACCTTCATAAATTATAATGCAATTCTGCTAGTAATCACCCTATTTCAAAATGCAGCAATATTAGAATTATTCTATTTTGCAATGTAACGGAATAGTTATGGTTTGGGGTATCCTGATTACGCAATGGCGTTACACGTACTCCGTTACTACCCTGCCCTGACGTATCAAAGGAGAAGCCAACGTAATGTATGCTACAATAGACCACTGCAATCCATTCACTTAAGTCCATTTGATCGATCTTAAACGTATTATTTTCTGTGGAATTGCTGAGGCCCAGAGCCTCGACATTAAGAGCTCGAAAAGATTTAAATGAGGTTGTGTGCATTTGCGCATTTCAAAACCATACAGTGTGCGCGCACACACCCTTGCATTAAGCTCTGGGTTACTATGGTGACGGAAATGGCTCACCACACCCGGTCCGTGACTCGGAGGTTCGGCCACGGCTCAGGTCATCCGGTCAGTCAGTCCGCACCGATAAACTCCTCACTCGCCGATTACTTCTGCCTGAACTGTAACTGAATACTGACTCTACTTCTAAATGTACACTTAAACATACACCTACGTATATACTGATAGTAATCATAGTTATCTTGAAAATTAAAGATTACGTTTAATTGTCGTACTATTTATTACCATGGTATAAAATGCGCATAAACAGATTTTAGGTGTTAAAAGAAGAAAAATTACTTTCTGTACCCTGTAACAAATGGCCAGTTCAGATAATAGTCCTACAACCAGTAATGATGTAAAATATTTTATTTTTCTGTAAATGTTCCTAAATTCAGTTCCTCGAATACCAAACCCTATAATCGCTCTGTGTACTTCAAAAGGATTCATTTTTCCAAAACATTTGAGACTACTATACAGCGAGGGGAGGGGGGGGGGCGGTTAGGGAGGGGACACCACCAGGAAAAATGTTGATGTAATTTACAAGACAAGTAAAATATTCATGAAACAATTTTGTTACAGATGTTCATTGAAGAAAAAAATATATACAACTGACTCTGTTTGAAAAATTCATGCCCTGTACAACTGGTATTCTATAACCTGTAAATGTATTTATTGGGAAGTTGTGTGCAGAAAGAAAATGCTAGGCTTGAAACAAAGCATGTGAATACCAGGTATCGTTTAGGCTACAAAATGAATTGCATTTTTTGACAAACATTTACCTTTTAGTCAATAAAATTCATGTTGAATATGTACATTTCTTTTCTAAAAGTCACCCCACCTGTCTCATGATTTCATCAACATGAACTGGCTAGAGCTGATCAGACTGAAACTCACATTTTTAACTGCTATAACCAAATAATTCAAATGGACACAGACGATTTATACAAAACCCCAGACAGAAAAAATTCTACTTGTGCCTATTCTGGTTAATGTCATGAATAATTTCATGTGGGTGGTTTAAAATTAATTTAGCTGTTGTCCTGAACTATAACCAGATTTATTTTAAATGCCTTAACCTTTTCCTGTTGTCTTTCGCATAACCTTTTTTCCATTTGCAGATTAGTTTATTACCAGCCCCTCTTAGCAAAAAGCTAAATGCAAATCACAAAAAAAATGCAGTTTTTCAAGTGGTCAGAATGAATGTGTCAATCACAAAGAGTCACTACAATAACATACTCTAAGTAAAGAGAAAATACTTTCTTGTGAATTATTGAAATTACTTTGCAATTCTGTACAGAATAGTAATTTAAAATAACCTCTGAAACAGTTATAATGGCGCATCATTATTAAATATTTTTAAAAGAAGGAAAAAAAACGAAAACAAGCACATGTAAACACCCAAACATCAAACTGAACAAAGGTAGTATTTGGTCAATCATTCCAATATTTTTCCTTATTTACAATTTATTTACAAATGTAACAGAATCTCTTTAGACCGCGGACAGTATTCGCAGTCTTGTGTCCTTTTTTGTCTGTTTGCAGATTTTTTTTGTTTGTTTTTTTTTTTTTTTTTGAATTTGCACCTTTTTTTACATTTTAAAAATAGGCCCTCACTCACTCACTCACACTTAATAAATACAAAACAACTTTTCTTTTCTTACACAAAACAACAAGAGAAACCTAGGATAAAACTGACTCATGGAATCAAGTATTTTAAATGTTCTTTTTGTGAGTTTTGTCTGTTTTCTTTTTTTTAGTGCAAGTTACTTTTCCCTTTGCGGAAGTCATTTCCGTACATTCTTCTCTCAGTGATGTTCTACATTGATTTTACTGTACAGTCTCCACCAATAGTGTCAAACTGCCCTCTCTTTCCACCAATAAGGCATATCTGGCACAGTGCTCGCTCTCCCTCCTCATTCGCTGGTGAAATCTGCCTCAGACTCTCGACCCCTTTCTCTCTCTCTCTTTCTCTCTCTCACACACACACACACACACACACACACACACACACACACACACACACACACACACACACACACACA
>JAOXYF010000016.1:7983200-7994047 GCA_028565775.1 Sternarchorhynchus goeldii
ATTCTCTTATAACGTGTAACTGAACTAATACCAAGCATTATTCTCTTATAACGTGTAACTGAACTAATACCAAGCATTATTCTCTTATAACGTGTAACTGAACTAATACCAAGCATAAATCTCTTACAACGTGTAACTGAACTAATACCAAGCATAAATCTCTTACAACATGTAACTGATTTCTATCTACATTTTTTTTAAATTGTTCAATTTTTCAATAATTTTTTCAAACTAAATTCCAAAATGCTGTAGAAAATTAATCAAAGCTGGAGTGTTTCAACGTCCACTTTAGATCATACTCAGTTTTCTTGTAAAAAGAAATGTACAACCTAATTAGATTCATATCATGGATATTGCACATTTAAATAATTACACAATCGAGAAATTACAGCTACAACAGTTTATTTGTATGAAACAAAAGATGCAGTGAAACAGTCCCAAGTAATTTTGATCACTGTATTAAAAGCTAAGCGTTGTGTGGCTAAAGTACATGTGGCTACATCACCTGCTCCAGCTGTTTCTGCACCACACCCTGCTGTTCTGTCACATGTTTCAGCTGTTCAGCATCCTCCTCAGGAAACTCTCGTCCTGCTTTTTTAGCAGTCCTCTGCTTAGCTGACAGGGCCTTTTTGGACTTCCTGTGGGCCCCGATCTGCTCTTCCAGAAACTTCTGCTGCATCTGTAGAAGCTTCTGGGTTTCCCGAAGCCAGTCTTCATACTGTACTTTCTGGGCATCATCTAAGAAGTAACGTAGGAAAAAAAAAAAAAAAACTCTGAAAAGCCAATAAACCATATACATTTTTTGTCATTTGTAATACGTTGCCGTAGACAATATTTTAATCTTAAGAAACCCTTACTAGCAAATCCCGGATTAAAATTTGGAGGGCTGGGTCTCGTCATGTATGGAGCCAATTTCCCATCCTGAATAAAAAAAAAAAAAATTGACACTATTTTTTAGAATGGACAGTGAATGAGGCGAGTTACTGAATGAGGTGAGTTACTGAATGATGTAATATACAAAACAACAATCTGATTATTGCTGCACCTGGGCAACTGGCTGCTGGGGAGGGACTACTGCATCTGGCCCCTGTGGCCCCTGTCCTGTGGGAGTTCCTACTGGAAACCTGGAAGACAAAATAGATGGAAAGAAAGGAAATTTACTACATAAGTTGCTTATTTCAGATGGAATTACAAACCATTGCACCACTCGACTAAAAGATTATAAGGCATTTATATATAAAAAAAATCCTAACTGATTCACTTACTTGTTCATGACCATTTGAGACATTCCCATGTTGTTCTGAACCATTACTTTATTGATTCCTTTCAAGGCCACCATTTTTGCCTTCATGATAGGATCAGTGATTGCATCAAAATCTGAAAACAACACATGCAGAGCTGTCCAGATTGCACCTATATTGCCAAATTCCCTATGAATCTGTATTCACACAATACTGAGCATACTAAAATGTATAAAAAATAAACAATATATTTATTAATTTTTTCTTGCTGTATTCCCATTTTACCTATGTTAGGGAAGAATGAATCACTGGACCGCTGTCTAATCATGGCTTGCATCTGTTTCTGCTGCTGCTGTTCCTGTCTCTCCTGATCCAGAAGATCTTGCAAAAGGAGAGGCTGTTCTTCTAGTAACAGGGGTCGGTTTTGCTGGGACAACATGTCCTGCTGGGTTTGAGAAAGAATACCAGGCTGCTCTACTGAAAGCAGAACATCCTTCTGATCCACTCCTAAGATTGGATCTGAGGGCTGATCTTGGATGGAGCCTGGGATGTCTAAAGAACCCTCACTGTGAGAGGAAACCGAAGACGGTTCTACAACCAGGGCAGGATTCATGCCCTGTACAGATATGGCTCCAGGTCCTAACAAAGTGGAACTGAGGGTCTGCTGTAGCCCAGGTTCTTGAAGTTTGCTTTGAGATGCGGATTGTACACAGCTTTCTTGCTTTTGTGGTTCAGCATCAGGTGGCACATTGACCAGTAAACTAGAAAGCACAGGAGTGGCATCAGGGTGAATACCAGCCTTTGGAACCTGTGAAATGGCATTAATACTTCCAAAGACTTCTTGATCAATGGCTGTTATTTCCTTTGTTTGTTTTTTGCAAGAGGGCCCTTGGGACATATCATTTTTGACCTCAGTTTTTATATCTTCTTCTGCTTTTAAGGAACCCTGATTCTGAGAAATCTCATTTTTTAAATGATTTGGGGACTGCTCTGGTTTGATATCAGTTTTAAGATCTCCAGACTTAGAATGCGAAGCACCACTTAAACCATCAGTCTTTTTTTCTGTTTGTGCCTTTGGGAGGTCAGAGGTTTCACTGTGGTCATCAATAGGATCGTTGAGATCCAGGTCCTCACTAAGGTCCAAATCAGCATCAGTGTAGGCAATAATATCAAATTTTCCAGATGTCAAAAAAATTTCCTCCAGGTGCAAGTCATTGGTTTCTAGATCTAGATCTTTTCCATCATCTGGGTCAAGATTTAGGTTCTCTAAATCTGTATCAACAAGGTCCTTGACCTCCACGTCTTCAAGATCCTTCACAGCTGATTCATCTGCATCACCTTCGTTTGAGGGTATAGCAACTTCACTACTCTGTGCAGCAGATGTAACAGGGAAATTAGATGGAGTAGGACCACTGAAACTCTCATTTGAAGCAGGTTGGCTCATTGACCTCATAAGCGGAACCTGTGGTTGCCCAGGTCTTAATGCAACATTTGGTTGATGCAAGTTCTCCATACTCACTGAGCCATGCATTTCTGGAGCTACTCCCTGAGTCTGATTCAAATTAGGATCTCCTGGTTTAGGACCCTGATTGCACGGAAATCCCATTTCTTGCCCACTCATAAAACCTGGAGGTCGCTGAGGTTGTGAGGGCGAGTCCATTCGGTTTCCCTGCATAGCAGGAGGCCCAAAGGAAAGCCGCAGCCTGCTCTCTGAAGGCCTGTGCCTAAGTTCTATAAAAGGCTGCCCCATGATATTGTGTTGCTGCATGTGCATGCCTCGAGGTGGCATAGGCTGCAGTCCCATTGGGTTGCCACCTAATGATTTCCCCAGATCTATTGATAAGGATCTTCTCATCTGTGGATGAGCTTCTAGCATTGACTCCTGCATTTGATGAGGTCTTAAGCCTGGCCCTTGGACACCAGGTGGGAAACCTAGCCTATGAGAAATTAAAGAAATAATAAATCAACATCATAACATGCACCACTTCAATACATCGCTAATACAACAACTAATTCTTTATGATCACCATATGAAATCTTCAATTTCCAATTTACTTACCTCGGTCCTGGTTGTCTAATACTATTATTGTCCACAGGAAACTGCGGCCTGGGAAACTGGCCATCAGGGAAACACCCTCGCTGATCTGCTGGGAATTGTCCATGAAATCTCTGAGGGCTCCTCACAGCACCTGGACCAGGATATGGTGGAGGCGGTCGATTAAATACATCACTTTGCTGACCCTGGGTCTCTCGACTCCAATGCTGTGGGGTTCCCAAATCCATGGTAACAGGCTGGTCTAGAGTTGTCTTCTCTTGGCGAATGGCACTTTTCTGCTGTTGCTGTCTAAGAATCAGTTCACGAATCCGCTGACGCTGTGATGAAAACAAGGCAAAAATTAACAAGAGCCATCAACTTCTAGCATCGTAAGGTTATTGCCATAGGACATTACAACTCAATCAGTGCATATCTAACATTGGTTAATCAATTATATATATACATGGCTTACATTATGCCACATTATGGATGAGGACTTAACGTTAATATAATTCAGTACAACTAAAACAGTAACTTCTCTTGATAAAAGACTCAACTCGAGAACAACAAGCTCCAATCTTACTACTTGCATCACAAAGTCATGAGATATGGTATAGAGTGAATTAAATAAAAGAAAAACTGTGTCTTGAGAAAAGTTTTTGAGAATCGTCACTTATATCAATCAAACCAATATAAATCAGCTAAACCATTTTAGACTTTCTCAAACCTGGTAGTACTAAAGCAGCTATACCTGTCTCAGCCTTTCCTCTGCCTCTGCAAGTGGGACACTCTGAACATCAGTGTTGGTTTGTCCCATTGCTGCAGCACTGTGTTGCTCTCTGCCTTCTCCACACTGAGTGTGAGGATTCATAGGTGCCTGTTCAAATGGGTCATGAACTGGAGTCTGGCTTGGCTGACTAGATGGCGACTGGGTCAAGCTGTTCTCATCCACCATACCAGGATGTCTTGGAGTCTGAGAACCTGGCATTGCTGGACCGGTGAAGGTGTCCTGTATCAAGACTTGAGGTGGCGAAAATGAATCCTGATTGGACATGTGCCCTTGTCTTATACCATGGCCTGCACCACCAGGATGGGGTGTCCTTGGTGGTTGCACATATGGATCACTGAGTAATGACTGAGTGGATCCTAATGGCTGCGCATGTGGGTCAGGACCTATTGGTCGAGACAATCCAGGAGGGTGATTAAATGGATCTTGGCTCCTTTGGTAATTCTGTGACTTTAGGAACCTTTCTGGTACGCCTGGGTGTGATGTCCCAGGAGACTGAGCATAAGGATCCACTGACATTGGGGACAGAATGCGATTCTGACTTTGTGGGGAGGTTTGATTCATGTTGACAGGATGAGAAGTGGCAGACTGGTGAGAAAAAGGTTCAGGGTCATGTGGTCTGGGTGTTCCAGGCATTCGAGCATATGGGTTAGAATATGGAGATTGGGCAAATGGGTCACACTGAGAATAATCTTGCCTAGATTTGGATGGGGTACGTACATATGGATTCCCAACAGGCTGATGTGTCATTGGCCCAGGTTGAGAAAATGGGTGGGCTTGAGGCTGCCGTGGAATTCTGGTTTGATTCTCATAGCCATCACTCATTCCAGGATGTGGAGTGAGTGGAGGATGCACATATGGGTCATTTGGTTGATTCTGTGAGAAGGCCTCTCCTGAACGAGGGGGGATCATTGGTCTTTCAAAGGGATCGCTACCTGGTCTCCTTGAATGTATGCCTGTGTTTGCCTCCTGAGGCTGAGGTGGGGGCATCGGTGTTTTAAAAAGCTGAACAGACCCTGACTCATTACTTCCTGGAATAGGAGTAAGCAGGGGACGGGCATAAGGATCTGAAAGTATCATTCTGCCTTGAGGCATTCGAGAGTATGTCTCCTTTCTCAGGCCTGGCCGAGAGAATGGATCATGTCCTGGGGAGCCAATCAGGTGCCTCCCTTCCATGGACTGACTAGCCCTGGGAGGGCACATAGGCTTGAGAAATGGGTCTGTTGGTCCTGCTGGCCTTGGGGTATCTGGAGGCTTGGCATATGGGTCAATGTTAACAGCTGTTGGCGAACCTATGGGCTCATGAACTGAAGGAGGCTTTCCCCTCTCTTCTGAGAGACTCCTAGGTGATTTCCCAGACTCAGAATTCCGACGGGTGGTGCCTGGGCCACTTGTTGGCGGCCTAGGTGTGCCCACCATTTTGGCATAAGGATCCCAGGGTGATGATGGTCTAGAGCCAGAAGAGCCTGGTGAGAACATCTGGGGTGACTGTGGCTGGGATCCTGAAGAGGGTGCTGGAGGATGAGGACGTAAAAAGACGTCATCTGGGGAACCTGAGGTGGGAGTTCCTGGCACCGGAGTCTTAGAGAGCCCATTCTTGGAGGTGGGCTGCATAGGAGACATGTTCCCATTGCTGGACTGCGAGGAGCCTGGACTCAGGAGGCTGCTGGAGTTGTCCTGCTCAGATGGACCACCTTTAAGGTTGTGCTGCTGCTGCTGCTGCTGCAGCTGCTCGTTCTTCACCTGCTCCAGTTTTTGAGTAGCTTCAATTTTGGCCTGCTGCTTACTTTTCTGTCTCATTTGCTGCAACAAAATAAAGCAGAATTCAGACAAATATTACAGGTGAATTTAACAGAGTATCGGAGTTGTTGACTTAAAAAAAAAATTCTCCAAACCTAAATTGCATTAAAAAAATCACCATAAAATGTAAGACTGTTTATTGATTTATAAATCACAGACAAGGAGAGACATTTGCTTAAATTCTTTTTTTTCTTTCAGGTGTAATGAACTAAACATGTAATTCACCTAAGAATCTACTTTCTATGAAAACAGTGATTATCCAAATAAAAATGCAGACATGAACCAAGTTTAATAACTTAAAATAAGTTCTAATAATAAAACCACTTAAAATCCGATCAGCACAATCTAGACTGATTTCATCCAGATTTTTTTTTTCAAGAGCACTTACCTAAACTGACAACCAAAACCCATCCCAATACACTGTCACACAATATAATCATCCTCTTTCTTTCATCACTAAGACAATGAAAACTGAGATTCAAAACTGCAATTCTGACGGTGACTACCATCATTTACATGTGGAACAACAGGAACAAGAAATAAGATGTTGGCAGCTGGGTATTTAGATTTCCATTTTTCACACTACATAACTATTGGATTTCTCTATTGGGTAGCGAGAGATTTGACCGGACTACAAAGGAAATGCATGTGGTTATATCTTATCGGGATAAAATGCAGATACAAGAAACATGTAATGTCCATTTTAACCTCGACAGATACCTTACAGATCTTCAAAATTTAAGGCTGAGGCATCACAAAACAAACTGTTACCGTAAAACCCTGTATACCATCAAATCCATGTGATGGAGAAAGTTTTTTCTCAACAAAAAAAAAATGCATCTTGTGCATGTTAATCAATGCAACGGCTGCATGGTTATGTCCAAGAGGCATGCATTTTGGATGAAATAGTATTTAAATGTACATGCAAAAAATAAACGACAAAAACTGCTTTAACTTGGAGGTTTTAATAACAACAAAATGACGATTTCCTGGACTGGTAACCTCTAACAGAAGCAGATAGTAATCAACCATGCAGTGTGTGCTTTCAATGGCTGCTGCGCAAAACGAAGAGGGACACGGAGATGAGGATGAAGACAAAGGTAACGAGGTGATCAAAACACAGCTTCTAAATAAGACTCTCCAGGCTTCGTGACAGCTATAGAGCAGCTAACCATACTGGCAGAAAGCCAGTGTGGTCACACAAACACACATGGATTAACTACATAAGTTCATGATCATGGAACAAGACAAGCTATGGACCAAGTGCTCTACAAGTGCTCTACATGAATGTATATACTTTGCTTAATACAGTTTTAAGGACTTTTTTGAGGGTTACATATGCAACAGACAACTCATTTATAGACATTCAGAAACTGAATCATCTTAGAAAGCTGGCCATTTCTGGAACCATGTTATATTACTTGGGGTTCATATTGTTCTACTGACTCATCAACAACGTCTTTCCATTACATTTGTCCTTGAGAAGGGTGAAGGGGATTTACTGCAGGACTCACCTGTCTCAACTTCCATTCCTGCTCCTGCTCAGATTCCTTGTGCTTCAGGGGGTCCTTGAACAGGAGCTCAGGGTCCAGAGGGGGGATGGCAGGGTCAAATACCTCCAGAGGTTGTGACGTCTGAGGCTGTTGCTGTCTTTTGATCGTTTCATTAGACATCTGGACTTTGTTGATGCGAAGGGCCGCCCTGTTATCCCGAGCCTTTTGCTGTGAGCGACACACAGGTAAACAGCTCAACTCAGGAGGCCTTTATTTAGCAGTCATTAAATCCGTCAGCCTTAAATTAGTAGATGTTAAGTCAGAAGGCTTCAGTTCCATAACATTACAGTGGTGGAACCAAGGAGGTGTAAATGGACAATTACAAAAGCTCAGGCTTTCTGTTAATCAAGACAAGGTTTCTTATTTTATGAATTTACCTTTTAGGACGTGTATGTATGCACATGTATGTAATACATGTATGAAAGTGAATATCTAAATGGTTATGCTCAGCAGTAATTAAACTAACTGTAATTACAACGGCCTCTGTCGCATCTTCAAGAAGACAGCAATCAAAATGGGTATCGCTATGTAGCCTTCGAAAAGACAAGTTTGTTAATGGCATCTTACCACATATGGGGCCCTGTCTTGTGAACTTGCTTTTCTCCACAGCTTAGCAATTTGTTTCACTCGTGTCTGCCAGTCTGTAAAATGACATTTTTGATTGAAGAAAATGGTAATCGGCTGAACTGACCAAACACAACCAGATGTTTACCAGAACCTACCTGGGTATTCCTCTTTAAGGTTGGGGAAGTTGACATTAGTGTAGAGAACAGGAGCCACAGTAGCAAGCTCTCCCAGAGTCTCTTCTTTCTCCCATTTCAGGGTGCTCTTCTGAGCTGTGGACAAGGAATCCCCCTCTCCCTCAGCTATAGAGGGAGGAGCAGGAGTGGGGGCAGAGCCTGGACCAGTGGCCGACCACGGACCAGCTGCATCCTGTGACATCTGACTAAACTTCCTGTCCCTGATCAACACAACATACTCCAAGTTAAGATACAAAACATCTCAGAACACAATGAGATGAATACATATTACGATCCGTCTAAAGATTCAGAATTTCTGATCCTGATCAATCATAAGAGTTACGTCCTTCCTGTTTTGACAGTGTTAACAGAGTAAGATGGACGTGCTCACCTCAGATTGTCAGAGAAAGGCGGGCGCTGCATGGTAGTAAAGTTTCGAGCCACTTCAGGCCCTGATCCAGGAGGTATCTGTGATGGTGGGAACTGTTGATTGGTTGCCATCATCCCATTCATCACTGGCATTCGGGGAAACATTCCTGCGGGTGGTGGGGGGACCACCAGTTAAACCAAAATGTCCTTCAAGCTTTCAAACAAACTTAATTTAATGAAAGCAATGCAAAAGTACAAACTGCAATCTCCTTCTCAAATACTAAACAGAACGCGAATTAAATGATGTTCCACAGACTGTTGGTTTAATCATGTAATCTAAATCCTGAATAGGTGACATACCTGAGTTTAGCTGGGAGTGGGGCAATGCATGGCCTGGAGGCCCATGTAAAGGGTGTGATGCCTGGGCTTGATGAGGCAACTGAGATGCTTGGATGGTGCTGGGGCTTAGAACAGCTGTGAACAGATCTTCAACATCCTTCCCCTCCAATTCTGTGTGAAGAGACACTTCAGCTCAGATAATTTCCTCTCACAAAAAGTGTAACCTCCTCATTCTTACTGCATTCTTGATATTGAGTACTAGCATACCTGGAATTTTATACAGCTTGCTTAGAATGGACTCTGTAAAGAAAGGAGAGAGGGCGTTTGAAACATTTCATTTTAAGTCGCCTAAATGTCGAGGTGCCTTAACCATCCAACCCTCGAGTGGAATGTGGACCTATACTGACCATCTGTGACCATCTTGTCCAGTTCAGGGCTGAGAATGCCATCCAGAGGCTCCTCTGCTACCTGATGAGGAGCACGTACTGGGTGAGAGTGCGAGGAGAGCGACGCCTCTTCTGCAAGAGGAGCAACATCCAGCCCAGCTGAGGTAGAATAAAAATACAAAAACAAACAAACAAAACATACGGACATTAATAATGAATCTTAATGCAACTGATGACTGAAGTGCCCAAACAATCTGCACTAAAGGGAGTTCTGTATATCTTAATGAATATATCAGAAGAGTATTATGATTTATCACAACAAACAAATGTGTAACTGTGACATTACTCATCAAGAACATTAACATCATAGGTCAAACAAATAACTACTACAGTAACTACTAGAGGGATAAATGTGTGTATGTTTAGGGGAATAGTAACTACTAAAGGGATAAATGTGTGTATGTTTAGGGGAACAGTAAATTTACACATTTTGAATTGAGACCAGAATTAGAATTACAAGATTTTTTAAAGAACTATTTACAGAACAAATGATGCTATTCTACACATGTTCATAAACTTGTTTCAGTAGTTTTTTTAAATTACAGCTTTCATCTTAATAAAAACTGATAAATTGCTAAGGTTTACTGATTTCAACCTTTATAGTGCAGCCATCTATGCTACTAACTTGCTAAGTGACAATAACCTAGCTCTTACTAGCAAAGTCCCAGCTGATCCCAGCAAGGAGCTGAGACCAGTACAATGAAAAAAGGCCTCAATGCAACCAAAATCTCATTTTTATTTACTCGGCAACAATGTTCAACATGTTCTACAATATAAATTTTGCTGATACGGGAATTGGATAAAACCCTGACAAATGCTGTGTCACTCTTGCACTCATTTCTTACTGCTCTCTTCACTGATGTGTAGAGACTCCCCTCCAACAATACTATTGTACCTGATACAATCAGGCCACTCTAGTACACACGATCATGTGACTTTAATCGCTGTTAAGAAAGTGCCACTTTCCAAATAATGTGCAGTTAGCAGACGTACAGATTAGACCCATCCTAATCACTCTGAAAGCATCTAGAGAGGTTCTGACGACAAAGTTGTTTGTGCAGCATCACAGGTTGCATAGCAACCCATGTGCTTAGATTCTTTCTGAAAACCAAGGACTGGTAGGACTTTCAGCTGGGCCACCTTTTACCTGGCAATGTGGATAGAAATTCTGAATGTTGAAGGACACTTCTCAGCAACACTGGGTTTTAAAGAGATCTGTCCACAGCAGAACTTTCTTTCTTTGGTTTTAAAGAAGTGTCCTTGGGCCTTTGAGGGTAAAGTGGACTTATTACAAATTCACAGGTAATGCTTGGATGTGTACCGAGCTTGTTTCTAAAGTCTGTGGATGTCATGTCTAAAACCAGTGCGTCAAAGACAAATTTCCCTCCAAGTAACCTAATCTTGTTAATACTTTCTGCAGCTACTACTCTAAACTGAACTTATCTGGGTTTTTTTACTGCTCTAACAGAAATGCAACAAAGATGAATCTATCTACATATCATTAGTTAAGCAACACAGTACCATATATATATATATA
>JAOXYF010000016.1:7994147-8007362 GCA_028565775.1 Sternarchorhynchus goeldii
TAGTTAATCAACACAGTACCATATATATATATATATATATATATATATATATATATATATATATCAAACAGAGTCACCCTGACCCCTGACAAACACCAGGAAGAGACTTTTAATCTTAAAAAAGAATCTTTTAAATTTGTGAAATGGTTTGAAGTAAAAGAAAAAAATGCAGGCATGCAAATCAAGCTGGAAAACATGATTTTGGGCTTTGTGACTCTTACCAAATGGAGAGGGAGAGCAGTCAACCTGGAAAGGGCAAAAATCAAGACCTACAGGGATCCAAATCAAACACAATGAGTGATCAGACCCAGAAATGAATACGATTTATGAGAGAGAGAGAGAGAGAGAGAGAGAGAGAGAGATAGATTGATTGATCAAGTAAAGAAAACAAATCTACACGGAATAACTTAAAATGAAATCTAATGAAGCCCAAACACAATAAAAAAAAAACATGCTGGTACAGACCCCAAAACAAATGCATGTTTAGATCGAGTGACAGTAAGCAAGGATCGAAAATGAGTTCAGCAGAAGATCTCATTCTGACGTAGAAAGGGCTGTAATGAGTAAGGAACATGATGTTTGGGTAATGTTGATGGCTTACCAGACTCCTCTGTCTGCTTGCCCATGTCATCAGACAGCATCCCCAGCAGCTCCGTGTCTGATTTCAGCACCTCGGACAGGTCCACTAGAGGTTCCTCTGAACTCCCTTTGAACAGAGGCAAGGCATCTGTGAGGGAGATGTCTGCACAAACTGCTCAGAAGCATCACATGAAGTGTAATGAGTGCGGATCTATGCATCCCTTATTGATGAATATCCTACAAGATACGTATAGTAAGATAGAAACCGAATAAGGATATTTATAAGGTTTTGAATTATACATATTTAGTTACGTTCAGGGCCTTGCAAACGTGACGAATAAAAGCATTTGCAGGCGTGCATTTTGTTGTGTGTGTGTGTCTTACGCGCTCCTGCAGCATTACTAGGCAGTGATGTTGACGCGCTAATCAAGGGGTTGCAGAGTGGCTTCAGGAGGCCCCCAGACTGTCTCCGGTCTCTCTCTTCTTCCAACAACCCTGACGTCTCCTGCCTGTGCTGCTTACTCTTGTCCAGAAGGTCTTTCCCAAAGAACGCCTCCTGTATGCAAAGATACGCCTTGTTTTTTAAGAGAGACTTTCTCCGATAGTGTTACTAAATTATTCATATTTCCAGTTCTGAAGAAACTGACCAAACAAACCAATCAAAACCTATGAAGATGAGAGTGTTATATATGGGGTTCTGTAACATTCACACAACTAGATTTTTCTTTTATTTCTAGGGTGGTTCCTCAACCCTCTCAAGCATTACAATTACAGGCTACAATTACACATGGGCTAAGCTGCGTCTCAGGCTGGTAGAACATTTACAAAAACCTTCCCAGACTCTGAAGTGTAGCAGGTTGTTCGGGCCTCGCGCGAAACCATCAGAACGCTGAGGCCTCCCAGACGTGTTGGCGTTTCATCTCATCTCCCAGCACTCCTAGCCGCCTCCCCCAGGACACCCTCGTTATTAAGACGCACGAGGGGCCCGCGGACGCAGTCTGGCAGCGGGAACGCGCGGTGGAGGCGGGGGTGAGTTGGGGGGATGGTGCCACCGCTGCTGCCACACGTCCACGGCACCATGTTGGCTCCGCTCGCCTGCCAGCCCGAGCGCGTTGGCTTTCGCTCTTGTGCGTGGTGATGGCTGACACATTAAAAGCCTTCGCTCTCAATAATTGATGGAGAGCAGGTTGCGCCACACAACGGGGCTTTAGCCGCGGCTGGCTGCGTCGGCGGCACCGGAGAGTTAGCGCTGACGGGCGGTGTTAGCTTAACGCGCCTCGCATTCTTAGCGGCTGCTAGACCCCCCCCCCCTGCCCAGATTCCCCGTGAGCCTGCCTTTAAAATCGTAGCTCTTCTGAGTCAGCGGGCGAGAAGGCGGGCTCAGCCTGGCTTTCAGACGCCCATTTACAAGGCAGCAACGTAGACGCGGGAGGAATCACGTCAACGCTGGTCCCCCGTGGAGCCCACGTCAGCCTCTGTTAGACCAGCGTGCACCCTAGTCTTCTCTTAGGTTATCTTTAGCAGTTGCCTAGCAATACCCTCGGCCTTCGGAACCCTTGCACAAGGTGATGGGAGTGAGTGTGAAAGTTGTGTGAGGTTTAGGCCTTCATATTGTATTCTAGATCACACACAGAGGAATGTGGAGTTTTTTTTGTTCTTGGGGGGAAAAACAAAACACAGCACTGCTCTATAATATAAGGAACAACGCAAGTGGTCAACAGCAATATTTGTTTTTGAGGTGTTTTTTTTTTTTAAGTGTGTATTTATTTATTTATTTTTTAACCCATATAATTAAGCAAACACATCTGGCTCAGGCTGTTCAGATGACGATCTCTTCAGATTTATAGATATTTATACCCAGTTCAGTTTACACTGTATCACAATCTTCTCTTAATAAGCCACTGTTTTAGGAGGCCGAGTGATCTGCACCACATGGGGGACATACCTGCAGATACGTGGGAAAAGCCTCTTCAAGTTTGGTTTTCTTCTTCCGGTAGCGTTTGCGGACTTTTACCTCAGAGTTTTCAGGGAAATCAGACACAGGAGGTTTCTCATCCACAGGTGTATCGGGCATTGGGTCTCCCCATCCTACCGGAACCATCACACAAATGTTTATCGTGTGAACATCAACAAGTGTGGTGTTTATGGGGGAGGGGCGGCTAACGCACAGTTGGGCAGAGTCAAACACACACGGGCACAGTTATGCTAATGTTATGTTGTTCAGCAAAGCACTGGAGACGGGCAAACTATTGAAGACTGCAAAATAATTGTTATAACTCAGTGAAAAATAATATCCGAAAATATTAATTCAGATTATTATTAAATGTGGGAATGTGGACTAGGGGATGAGGAGGGCCAGAGGAAGAGGGAGAGGAGGGAAGGAGAGAAAGTGTTCAGGCAGGAGGAGCAGATGAAGGAGAGAAAAATGATACACAACCACCTCCAAACACAGGAGGTCTACATGGAACCCACACTGGCCCCATATTTCAAGATTTAACCCTTGGTTGTACCATACTTATATAATTTTAAAAAATACTGTGTGGGGTTTTTACTCCATAGAGAATTACGAGGTGGCCGTCTCCACCTAATTATCATGCTGCTTCCAGGTATCGACAAAACTCCGACAGGCATATTTGTGGAAAACATTGTTTTCTAAAGACCACTACACTCGGTGTATTTTCCTACAGACCACTACACGCAGTGTATTTTTTAATCCAAGTGTTGCACTGGTTCCTGAGGCCTCAGACTGCTTTGATGATGAAACAGGGCTGGAGTAACGTGGTAGGCTAATGTAGCTATTAACTAAACTTTGCTTCATTTATTCAATATTTATTTGCACAATAAAATTTTTGTTTTAGTCAATAACACACAATATATTATGTTCCTGATAAAAGAATCAGAAACGATCACTCATACTTTGTCACCAAATGCCAAGACAATAAAACACTTGACGTTTTGTAACCATAAAACGTTTCCTTTCACTCTAGCACTGATTTATTTTCAGTGATTGAAAATAAATTTGAGGGTCTGATCTATTAAAGGGAAGGTGAATTTATTAAAGGGAAGGTGAATGAGAGGTAGTGGAACTGAACGCATTATGCTCAGCACTTTTCAAATTTATGTCCATGCAAAGTAATAATACGTGTTACAGATGAGATGCAGTAAAAGTGTTGGGTTGAATTTTGTTCGTGTGTTTAACACTGGAGAAATGAGTCTCTGATCTGCTTATGTTGGGGATTTTTAGTTTTGTTGTTTGTTTGTTTACCAAGGGTGGGGGTTCAGTGCTTGTGCAAGGTGTTCAAACCACAGTGAGGTGTACATAAGTAACTTGTGCCTCAAACCACAGTGAGGTGCAAGTCTAAAATAATTCGAGTCCTACCTTCGTCTTTGCCCTGTGGTGTCTCTGAAACGGAGCCGGTGGAGTCCTTTCTACCCAGGGCGGGTTTGGCTTTTCCTGGACCGGCCCGGTTTCGCTGCCTGACCATGAAGCCCCCGATACCTGTGGAACAGGAAGATCCACTCGGTGTGCTTAGTCCACCTGCCGATCATGTTTTATCCAAACTACAGGCTAACTAGCTAACTAACATGCCCGTACCAACCATTTGTGTGTGTGTGAAGATGTCTTACAAAATTCAATGTCATTTTTCCAGTATGTAATGCATGCATCATCAAAATAATGGACACTGGTAGAGGTCTATCCTACTCAAAGTGTTTGTGCCCAAGTGTGATGATTAAAGGCGCTTGTTTGCCAGTGCAGAATTTAACGTCAGTGTGAGCGCTGCAAGATACAAAACCGTGCACGTGGCAGTCTCGGAGCTGACTGGCAAGAGACTTGGGTGAGATGACGCGTTGCTCAAGCGATCGGTTAGACTTCAGGCGTCATACGTCACGAGTCGAGAGCGAGTTAAACAAAAATGCCTTCAGGGGTACGACACAAGCTTAAGTCGCAGACTCGAAGCTAGTTTGAGCAGGTACGCTAGTTCCGCTAACACTGATCAACACCCATATCTGATGATATGGCTGTTACATCAAAGAGTCGTAAGAAGTAATAGAGCCCAGGCGATGTCCTTTAAAACACACAGCCTGCCGAGCTGTGAGCAGGAATACCGCACGCATTCACACATCACCGGAGCCGTCTCCTCCAATCAGGCGCTCTCTCTCACCAGGCCGGTAGGGTTTTCTTTTCCTCTTCTTGCAGGCTTCGCTTCCTTTAGACTCGTCATCTACGGGAGCCTCTCGCTCAGGGCTGGAGTCAGACTTCCCCTCCCCGTCCACCATCTCCCCTTCTGCTGTTAAAAACACCCACGGATGGAGCAGTCAAACAAACAATCGAACACGAACACGAACACACACACGAACACGAACACGAACACACACACGAACACACACACGAACACACACACGAACACACACACGAACACACACACAGGGAGCGGCGCGAGAGCTTTCGCCCATTCTGGCTGCTGTCCGGTTTTCCCTTTCCTGTATGTCGAATTAAAAAAAACACCCACCAACTTTCCAAACACAAACCCCAACGATCAAAACACACGAGACGGGACTAAAGGTGTTAACGGTACCCCTGCTGTCGTCTAGGTCTCCGTCTCTGGAGAGCTCGGTCTGAGGGTCCGGGGGCGTCTGCAGCACGGCCACGCTGTTCTGGTTGATGATCTTCAGCTTGAGTTTGGGCTTCGGCCGTCGGCGGCGACCGGCGGCGTTCGCCAGGCTCTGGAGCTGGGACAGACCCGACTCTGTGAGACACACCCCGTCCTGCGTGTAGGTGCGCATCAAGTCTGTGTAGGGAAATGCCATGGTCCGTGAATGGTGCCTCGAGGAGGAAGCTCGCTGGTACTTGCTATTTTATGGACAAGAGGTTAAGTAACGACGGTCTTTACCTAAATCTCTTGATCTTGGAGCGATCTGTGGCGTGACGGGAAATTCAGTTATATCTGCATCTGGTTTAGGCCCTGATCCCAGTGCTGTGTTGGTACATGAATCCAAAAAAATTGGAATTAATTGGAATGTGCAAATTAATGTTAATTATGAAGGGAGAGTTGATGCCACTTCATGTATCTTCATATTATCTCCTCTGAGTAAACGACACAAGTTCTGCATAGTAAATAAACATCTAGTTGGGGCACAGAAATCGCTGGAAACACAGAAACTTAATAATGAGACAAGTGACAAAAAAAAAAAAAGCACACACACACACACACACACACACACACGCTGCTGCTGAATGATCTGTGGACAGTGTGGGGTAAAGCACCAGCCTGTGCTGACCTGGAGAGGGGGAGCCGCTTCCCTGACACAGGCTGCAGTCGAAGCTGCCGTCCACCATCTTCTCAACCTCTTCCTCTGAGTGGAAGCCTTGACAGGAAGCATGCATCCACCTGGAGGAGGTAGAGGAGCACTTCATCACCGATGCCCCAAGGCAAGCGTTCAAACGTGCGCGCACACACACACATACACACACACACACGGCTCACCTGTCACACTGACGACACTGGAGGATGATCTCTTCCTCATTGTAGTCCAGCAGGCAGACAGGGCAGCACACCAAACTGGCACAGGGGGCGCACTGAGTGTAATTATTCTGCCACTCACACCTCATACCTGGGGAGGTAGCACCACACTGCGTGCAGGATACACACCTAGGGATGTGAGGTAGTCAGTGACACACACACACACACACACACACACACACACACACACACACACACACACACACACAGGGTGATAAAATCTCTCAAAAATTTGTAAATATTTAACTGGAGTTACACATGTTAAACTCACTCTAAAGCCATCTACCAATAATATGGTGTTGTAAAGCAGTGGACAGCCTGCTGTTAAACAAACAAAAACAAACAAACAAACAAACAAACAAACAAGCTCTGAACTCAGGGGTCAATCATATAGAAAAGCAGCCTTGTAAACCCAGCTGTCCAACTGCACTAATGTCCAGCCACCACGAATCGCACATTTTCTAAAGAACTGCAAATGTATTAAAACCTTAATGAACGAATCTTGGTCTACAGTCAGTTAAACAAAGGTAGATGTTTTAGTTCAGTCAAAGTTTAGTTGAAATAACAGCGGCAGATGTGATCGCTCCTGGACTCTAAAGCACGTTACCATTTACACTTCCAGCTGCCATTGGGCACGTGCTGTAGAGGCGGGTCCAGGCAGTAGGTGTGGTAACTGATGTCACAGTCATCACAGAGCAGGAGACGCCCAGGGTCACTGGCCTGCCCGCACGCCTCACACACGGTACACTCCAGACAGCGCCAACCTTTGCTTAGCACCACTTTAGTAATCTACACACACACACACACACACACACACACACACACACACACAGTTATTTTTGTGCACAAGATTACCATTTGGATTTTCTGACTTAACAGATCTTCAACTAATTACAAATCAACTCGAATAACTATTTGATACCGTTGACTTCACGTTAAACAACAAACCAACTTTTTATATAAAATTGAATGTGTGAACCAAATCCAACACTAAGCTATGTACTCCACAGAGACATAAATATCTTTGTGCACGAACCCCATCTTGAACATTCATCAGCTGTCAGATCCCCGTTTACTGCGAGTTACTTTGAAAAAGACTGCAGAAGGTGCGTCTTGGTGCATGGGTGCGTTTGTGTGCGGTTTAAACACTTCTGAGTTGTGGGGTTTGGACAGGACCTGTACCTTGATGTTGACGCAGTAGGGGTGGTAACACTGACCACACTGAGCACAGGCAAGCAGATGGCCCTCCACACCTTGGCCAAAACTCCCACACACCACACACATGTCCTGAGAAAAGGAGGGAGAGAAAGAAGCACAGAGAGAGAGAGAGACTAGTTAGACAGCTGTGGACTGTGTCTATGGTGAAAATAGAATGTTCACACAAGCTCACTGTCACCTGCTTCAGAGTGAAAGTGTCTGTGCTGGAGAAGATCACCACGGTGTTGTGCATGGCGTTCTCGTCCTCCTCTCTGAACGGATACACCGTCGTTTCTATGGCATTTACCTGCACACACAAGCACTGGGGCATGAAGAAAAATTAAGGAGAAGAGAGGGAGACCAATTATTTAATAAAACGACCTTCGTTTGTGGGGACTGGACTGAGATACATACTCCTGGGGTAGAGGACTGGACTGAGATACATACTCCTGGGGTAGAGGACTGGACTGAGATACATACTCCTGGGGTAGAGGACTGGACTGAGATACATACTCCTGGGGTGGGGACTGGACTTGCTCCATTCTTCATCCTGGAGCGCCCACGGCCTCCTCTGCCTGGAAGCCCTGCTCCCCTGGGCCTCCGTCTCCCAGGGAAGCCTGACCCTCGGCCCTGAAGATGGAACCGGAAACAGAGTCACGTCTTCTGCAGCGCAACGGAGCTGCTGAAGACTCCGAAGCAGCTTTGACGATGGAATACACACAATTAAAGCCCAAGAATAATCAGCACCTTTTTAGGTTTCTAATGGTTAAATTGTCTTTATATCCTGGTACCTGTCTATAAAACAGCTGCGGTAAAACAAATGAAATGTCTGTGACCTGGGCTCTGTGTCCGACCCAACACAAAGCAAACAAACAAAAAAAAATTCAACATGTTCTGGTTGTATTAACCAATCAGAAAACTTCTCTAAGGATACAGCTCCTTCAGTGGCCAAGTTTGGCGGACATTAACATCAGCTAATTCCCAGGGAAAAAAAAAATAATCCTGACTGTTCTCAAAGGCGAACAGGTCACCTGTCAAATGTAACTAATGGCTACTCTCGCTGCCAATTTCATGTTTCTTCAGCAGACATTGCTACATGTTACTCAAAGGGTCCAGCTGGAATCGTACAGGTTGGTAAGAAAAAAAAAAACCCATCATCCTTGTTTGTGAGGTGTTAGAGAGGCTGATCTGAGGGGGTTAATTCAACACAGAGGGTTAACAGCTTTAAAGGCTGGGAGAAAACATTTGAGCAACGCTTCTCAACAAACCCTCAAAAAACCAAAATTAAAACGGAATAACAATTTTTTATTTAAAATTTTTTTTTTAAATTGATCCACACCAGAAAATGCAACGTGCCTGCAAGTGGTGAGATGGCATGAGAATTTTGCATAAGTAACTGAAACAACAGAATGATGAGGAATGATGAAGTCTCTCCCCTCGCGGTGCTGAGCTGCAGCAGACGTTGCTCACACATGTGACTCCTAGATACACGACTCCTACTCACCCTGACAGCTCTATTCCTGCTGACAGCAGCGTGGGAACCCAAAAAAGGAAAGGTGTGGAGTGGAGGGGAGGGGAGGGGAGGGGAGGGGGAGGGAGTCTGCATTTCTTTTGAGACTTTTATTTCCCTTTTAACACCCGGGCCCGTTGGTCGCACGTGGCACGTCCAAGATCCCATAAACCGACCCCATAAACAAAACGCGTGAGACGCCTGCTCAGCGGCACCGGTGATTGTGGACGGTGCGGAGGGGGACCGTCCCTCAGGCAGATGCCGTCTGGAGGTCACGGGGCTGTGGGTTGGAGGGTGGCTCGAGTTCCATCATGCTGTCAGCCCATTCCCTCTCTGCTGTTGCGTTGAAAACCGTTCACCCGAATTACAATCCCTTCCCTCCTTCTCTCGTCACTCCTGTATTACCTCTTCCTCTCACCTTGTCGTTAGGTGTCAGTACATTCTCCTTCCTGCTTCCACCTTCTTTCCATCTGCTTGTCAAACCGCTCCTTTGCAACCCCCCACTTCTCCTCCAGCCTATCAGTGCTGTCTCCTCTCTCTTCTCCTCCAGCCTATCAGTGCTGTCTCCTCTCTCTTCTCCTCCAGCCTATCAGTGCTGTCTCCTCTCTCTTCTTGACACTCTTTTTTTTGCCAAATTCTCTCTACATTTCCTTCTCTCCTCCCTCTCAGACTCATTTCATCTTCTCTCTGTCCGTCTCTGACTTCCTCCCCTCCCCCCCCCCGTCCAGTTCTCTCCATCTCTCTCTCCGTAGTCTCACAGAGGGTATGGTACCCAGTGTTCTGGCGATGTCAAAGGTGATAATGCAGTCAGACCTGCCTTGGCTTGGTGCCCAGGCCGGGTGGGCGAGCATATCGGCTGGGCTGGCACAGTAACAGATGGCGCGGTGAACCTGCCGAGCCCCCTCTACTACAGCGGACATGGCTGTCGTGCGACCCCTGACCTCCCTGGCATGCAGCACATCTGCCCTATGGCGCGCTACGCAAAGACATTCAGAACTCAGTCGCTTAATTTACCTGCTGCGGCCTGAAGCCTAGGAAACGTCATGCGTGTTAGAAGTTTAAATTAGGCGGTTTTGTTTGTTTTTACATAAGCTTAAGGCCGAGTTAGTGGCAGCCAGCGGTCGTCGAACAGCAGCGTGCGTGTTAGCACCCCGTGATCAATCTTCCCTCCCCTGAAGGTCTTTTCTGCTTCTCTGTTCCTGATCCAGTAAGTCACTAACGAGACGGCTAACCCAGCGGTTGAGGCGGAACCAAGCTAATGTCAAAAGGCTAAAAGCTAAGCAGGGAGACTCGGTGTGAGTCTTAGTGAAGAGTTGTAGTTACCACGCGGATGCTCCATGCGAGTGGGTTGGGGAGCTGCCTGCTCTTTGGCCCGTCCCAGCCATCCACCTGGCCAGGGCACCACGGGGGTGAGCTCAGCCTGGGAGAGGCACTCCATACTCCCTGAGGGTGGGGGTGGGTGAGAGAGAGAATTAGAAAGAGAGAGAGAGAGAGAGAGAGAGAGAGAGGAAGATAGGGGAGGATGTTGGTGACAACATGCAGTAACTTAAAAGAAAGGTCGTCAAAGGAAGGCCCAGGAACACATGCATACGTGGTGAACGCAGCTGAAGGTGTGTGGACCAGCACGTGCACACAGATGAGATCAGCCAGAAATGAGGGCGTGCGCCTGAAACACGTGGCCTGCGCCTGAAACACGTGGCCTGCGCCTGAAACACGTGGCCTGCGCCTGAAACACGTGGCCTGCGAACACCGAGTTTGATTACAGAACGGCTGGAAGGCGCTGCTCTCATTGGCAGCCACCCACTCCCTCACCAAGTGACAAACTAGCGGGCTCCGTTACTGAAGAAGCAGGGCTCGTGGAGTTAACTCATGGAGGCTAACCAACTCCTGCCTCCTGCGCTGCGGTAAAACTCACACTTTGCATAAAGGTGCAAACCTCGGCTTGCCTTGGTTGCCATGACAAACCCAGCCACTCACGAGAGAGAGGAGATGATGTCAGCGGTATAAGGGCATGAGGCCCCTGGAGGGCTCTGCGTGCAAAGCTGTCGAGTGAGAGGGGCACTTGAGTTTATATTAATTCCATTTAGAGTCTAATGTTGTGTAGCATGACGTTCATATTCTTGCTATGTGGTCTGCAATAGTACTGCTTTATATTAAATGTGTTTAGACTGATTGTGTCTAATCTGTGTGGAAAGAAAAACTTTTATTCTAATCAAGTGTGCAACTAAGATTTTGTACGCGTGACAAGCAGAGACCTTGTGAACAAAAGAACTGTGGCCAAAAAAAACCACAAAACAAAACAAAACAAAAACAAGATTATGATCTGTGTAGAATCTGACCATGGCAACCAGATGTCCATGGAAACGGCACAGAGACTAATGCGACACGCTGAGTGACACACTGAACAGTTGTGAACGAGTTGTGTCCGGAGTTGGACTCGTGGCTGACGAGGACCGTCTTACGTAATGCATACATGTTCAGATTGTGGCTTAGTTTTTTTTGGGTTTTTTTTTTTTTTTTTTAAACACTCTTCTAGAAAGGGACAGTGCAAAAGTCGTGCAAACTGCACGACATCTCAAAATGAACGACACCCGCAAAACCGAAAAACGCTGACTGCTCTCACCAAAAGTTGGGCAATCCAGAGAGCAAACATCCCAGAACGGGAACCTTTACTAGTACGACACGAAACGTGGGATTGTACAGCCCACCAAAAGCACAGGTCCTACCTGTTTCACCCTCGGCCTTCCTGGTGAGAATTTCCTCTTGGAGATGGCGGGTTTGCCCATGCCGATTTTGGGCATGAACGGTATGAAGGTAGCTGAAGGCACATTGCTACTAGCCTCTCCCATTCCAGAGTGGCTCTGGGGGCTAAGTGGAGATCGGCCAGAGGAGGGAAGGATCTCCGGCTGCCTGCCCGGTGGTGATGGCTTTAGCGAGGTCCTTTCTTCCACTAGTGAGCTTAGCTTTGCCAGGCTTCGCTCGCCATCCAAACTGACGTCCATGTAATCAGCGAGGCCTTCGGAAGAGCATTCGCGATCCTGCGTCTCGAGGCGCTCGGCGGCTCTTTCGGGCTGCTCTGCCGCGAGGCCTTCGGCGGTTCTCTCACCCTGGTCCACCGCGACGCTCTCGGCGGCTCCGTCGCGCGGCGTCACCAGGGTGCCCTCGGTGGCTGCCGTGCTCTGCTCCGCCGCGAGGCCTTCGGTGGTGATCTCGCGCCGGTCCACCGTGGCACCCTCTGTAGGTCTTTCGTGGTGATCTACCGTGAAGCCTTCAGCTGCTCTCTCCTGCTGATCCTGGGTTTCACGGCAGAGCGACACCTCTAAAGCAGCCTCATGCTGATCTTTTGAGAAGTCCTCAGGGACTCCCTCTTGATGATCCACTGTGGGAGCCACCCTGCCCTCCTCCTTTTCATCCTTTGGCACAGACTTAGCAGAACTTGCTTCAGTTTCCAGGGAGAGTTCTGGAAGTTCTGGGAATGACACTTCCATGGGTTCCTCCTCAGAAGGTTCAGACACTGATGTGAGCTCTTTGGTGGATGGCGTGATGGTCTCCTGTTCCTCAAGGCTCGGTTCAACTTCCTCTGGATGAGAAGCCGTTTCTGCAGGACTAGTCAACGTTGACGTCTCCCGAGTCGGCTCTGTCTTGGCAGACAGGGTGTAAAATGGGACTACTGGAGTCTCTGGAGCTGGAACTAGTTCCTGCTGAGGAGGATCTGGACTAACTGCTGGTTTAATGTCCTGAGGAGGTTGAGTGGCTATGTAAGACGACAACAACAACAAAAAAACAAAAACAAAAAAACAGGTTGCACTTTCTCAAGCAGCAGAAATGAAACTTTCAACCAGATGTCTTGACAAAGTAATTTCTCAACAGCCATCTTCAGCAGAAGAGGCTGGCTAGACCGCCAATAACTACCCATGACAGGACTGTGGGTGGTTGCAGGAAACGAGAAAAACACGAAGACGGTACCTGGAACTTTTTCACCCATGGGTCCTTTGTAGGAGGTTTCACTGGATGCACGTTGGTCTTCTGCGCTACTCATGTCAGCACAGACCACTAGGAAGAAGAAGAAGAAGAAGAAGAAATAAAACACACCCCAACAGTCAGGGCAAGGACCGATGTCCTCAGTGCCTAATTCACAGCAGCACAATCCAAGAACAGGTGAATCCGATCACAGCACTGGGTAATGAGCACAATTAGTGTTGGGTTTTTTTGAGGAGACAAAGTGGGGAAGTGTATATGTCTGAATTCACAGATAAAACAGAGAGAGGGGGAAAAAAGCTAGACTAGGTTTTATAACAATGTAATCATATTCGGCCCTGCGGGCACATTGCTGATGAAATATACTCTATCTGTACATATTTAAAAATGTCTTCAAGTCTCTCTGGGGGGGGGGGGGGGGGGGGGGGG
>JAOXYF010000016.1:8022787-8033154 GCA_028565775.1 Sternarchorhynchus goeldii
CACACACACAGACACACACACAGACACACACACAGACACACACACAGACACACACACAGACACACACACAGACACAGCAGGAAGTGAGTCAGTGACGGGCTGTGTTGTGCCGACCTGTTTTTTGCTTCTCCAGAGGCTGATGATGTTTCTGCTGATGTTTCCGCCGCCCCCATTGCAGGACTTGGAGAAACAAGGGACGAAGGCTGCTCCTCTTCCTCTCCGGATAGTGCCACTGCAGTGGACCCATCACCTTTTTCCTGTTGAGCTTTAGTGTCTGTGGGACAGAGAGAGAGAGAGAGAGAGAGAGAGAGGGGAATGGGAGGATGGACAGAGAGAGTGAGGAGAGAGAATGGAGGAGAGGCAAAAATACAGAGTTGAGACAGGAAGGGAGCAAGGGAGGAGTGTGAGGGAGAGAGGAGGAGGTACAGTGAGCTGCCCTGCTTCTCAATACACTCCTCTTCAACTCTCTCTCTCCTGGAGCGCTGGGAGAAACCTTTCATGAGTACTGGCTGGTCTGTACAAGCGCACACTCCCGGTGAAGCAATTCTAAAACTTCCCAGAACATCTCGCCTCCTGCCCAGTGAGGTGTATGTTTATGTGTGGTCTGGCATGTCTCTCCGTAACAATGCAGTAACTGCTCAAAGCCTGGTTTTAAAACCAGGAACTCCTATTCGGTTGAGACATTTTATTTGGCATCTAACCAAATATCCAAATTATGGCATTGTACTATGCAATCACAAAACACTGACATGTGTGAAACACGCAAAAAAAAAAAAAAAACCCTACTAAAGAGCCACCTGACAGCTCGTCAAATCTGGCCAGCGGCTCACAAGGAGAGGGAGAAAACCACGAGAGAAGATTGAAAACATTAGCCTTCCTCTGGCCTCCTCTAAAGCTGCAGCCATGACGGGAGACAGAGAGCCAGAGAGAGAGAGAGAGAGAGAGAGAGAGAGAGAGAGAGAGAGACCCAGAGAGAGAAAGGAAGCTCTGTGGCTGGAGTCAAATCCTTTCAATTAGAGTCTAAGAGCAGATCCATGTGGAGCCCAGTGGAAAAGGAAAAAAACCCCATCAATCCTGTTCAAGGACTGGGCACCAGCGAGCCCTGCAGAATGTGCCTCCGGTGCAGCCAGAGCTGAGTCAGAGCGGCCGTGCTGGGGGGAGGGTGGGGATTAACAAAATCAAATCAAATCAAATCAATTCAGGCCTCCGAGTTCTGATTTTGTTTTTCACAGAAAAGGCCTCGGTGGCCCAGAACAGCACCGTCAGCTCTGGAGGAAGGAGGTGAGGAGGGGCAGGGGTGGTAAAGGGGTGGTAAAGAGATGTGGGAGGGGCTTTTAGGATGTGCTACTGAAGCAAGGTGTGGAGGAGGTGTGGTAGGGAGAAAATGAAGGAGGAGACGAGAAGCCGGCGAAGGGAATGCAGAGGGTCCGGGAGGCGAGGGGGGGGAGGAAGGAGGACGTGGAGGAGGAGGCGCGAGAGATCAAGCTTCACCTGGCTCCTGGGTGCTGCCAACATCGGTCGACTCCATCCCGTCTGTACTGTCTTCATCTTCCAGCAAGGCCTTTCCCCGGCAACGGCTCCTGAGAGAGAGAGAGGGAGAGAGACAGAGAGAGAGAGAGAGAGAGAAAGCATGTATGAAAGGCAAAAGAATGAAAGACACATGGAGTTATCATGTGGAGATTCCACTGTGAGCCAGAAAGTAAATCCACACGACGTCAACCTGGTAAACAACGTATCCCAACAGTGCAGGGGGGAGAGAAAGAAATTCACTAGCCAGTTCACAGTCAAATAGTGTAGAATAAACAGGAAGGGGGGAAAAAAACAGTTTCTCACACACACACACACACACACACACACACACACACACACACACCCCTTGTTGTTGTATTGTAATGCTGCTGTCAAGCATGGTCCCAAGCATGTGGCACACCTGAAAATGACTCACAGAGATCTCCAGCACATGAATCATCAACATAAACAAACACTATTTTACCCCAGGTTGTCACCAGAGGCCTACAGCATTTTCCCCTGTTGCTAAGGAGCGCGGAACGGCAGTAGATTTTATTTCTGCAGAGAGCTGAAGCTAAATATATTGAGACGAGAGGCCATCTCAACCTCGGACGCGTTAAAAGCACACCCCACCAGACAGGACTGCAGAAGACCCCCGGCAGGACACTCGAGCGCACCGGACTGTCACGAGTCCCCCATCCCACAACAGAAACATCTGCGAATTTCTTCGGGAAATGGCAAAGACCCTTGGGGATGTTATTAGAGACGCCACGATACCAATATTTCCGTACCGATACGATACCAATCACAATAGCGATCACAAGATGGTTACGATAACAATAACAACATGGCTATTCTTTATAGCTGGCGCAAAAAAAAACCTATGGACAGATTTTGATGAAGTTAGTTTATTCTCCAGCTTCCTGTTCAAATTTTCCAGTCCACCTCAGAAACTATCGGCAAACTCAGTAGTATTTCCACATTTTCATATGGTTTGAATATACTGAAGCCATAGAGTAATTCATTAATTTCATGGATTATATGTGCTTTGCTTATCTGGGCATCCTGTCTCATCTTCGGCTCCGTTTCGGTCAGGGTTCTCTCATTTTCCCGACCCTGAAGTTCCTTTAATTCATGGCCAAAGTGGAAACAATGTTTGTTATACCCTTTCAAAAAGGATTAATAAATAAAACCCTGTTGGTTATGGGTCTGCTGCAGTGAACAGTGCTACAGTGCTATTTTAGCTCCTGTTCCTTCACTAGAAGGCAGGCAACCTTTTCTCCCACACCGGTTTATCAAAACTACAACAACGCAAGTCATCACACGTGTGCACGGATATTTGTATTTGAGCGTTACCGTTTCGATCAATCGTTCATGTGCTCGGCTTCACAGCTGTGTATAAACTGTGGTCAGACTGACCTGGTCACATGATCTCCGGTGTGCTATTTTAAGTTCTACTTTCAGGCCGGACTGCTAAGTCTCAGATTGGTTTCCTTATAAAAATAAATAAATAAATAAATAAATAAATAAATGTCTCCCCCACTATGCAAATCGAGTAGTTTTTCCTGTCACTGGCCCGATTCCGATATACGGGATCGGATCTGTGCTATCTCTAGCCGGAATGTTTGTTTTAATTTGGAATTTTTTTTTTCTTTTTTTTTTGGTCTCCGAATTTTATCTGGTCCGTTTGAATTTTTACCCCCCAGCCACAACCACCTACTTTGAACCTACAGGTGGACCAGAGGATGTTCTGCGAGGTGCCCACATTATATGGGTGTATTCAGTAAGTACCACACATGCAGACTGTACAGACTCTGCACCAGATGTTTGTAATGAAACGGTGGGTAAGGTGGGTGTGACCGGACAGGCCTCATCAGTGAGAGTTATCCATGCTGCCCCTGGCGCCGTGGTAACCACTGAGTGGGACCACAAAGTACCACGTCACTAATGTTGTCGTTGCTGTGCGAATAAGTGGCCTTATATTAACTGACCCTGGACGAACGACAGTATATCGTGTCCCACAAACCCCCGTATATGACACCCCCCCCACTACGAGACAGATACAGACACAAACACACACACACCCGCTGTGATCCACAACCATTTAAATGTGGCTGGACGCACCCCCTGCACCCCCTGAGAGAAACTCAGATTAACCACACTTCCCTGAGAGAACCTCAGATTAACCACACTTCCCTCAGAGGAACCTTCCATCTTCTCTCACTCTTCCCACCTTTTCCCCTCTCTCCATCTGTCTCACTTATGCTTTTTTCCTCTCTCTCTGTCTGTCTGTCCTGTCTCTCTTCCTCTCTCTCTCCTGCATCTCTCCCTCTTTTTCTCTGTCTGTCCTGTCTCTCTCCCTCTCTCTCTCTCTCCTGTCTCTCTCCCTCTTTTTCTCTGTCTGTCCTGTCTCTCTCCCTCTCTCTCTGTCTGTCTGTCCTGTCTCTCTTCCTCTCTGTCTCTCTCTCTCTCTCTCTCTCCCGTCTCTCTCCCTCTCTCTCCCCTGTCTCTTTGTCCCCTGCTCTCCTGTGTTTCACTGACAGGCTGCCAAGATGCATGGGGTTGCCTACAGCAAGATTGGGGCCTGATGCTTGTTGCCATGGCAGTGCTGTGACACATGATTTTTTTTTTTTTTTTAAGTTTTCATTAGTAAAACTTCCTAGCATAAGAGCATATAGCCATGCATAGTGCATAACGGACAGTAAGGAAAAAGCCCAGCTTTTCTGCTCTCAACTTTCCCACCACTTTCTCTCAGTAAAAATACTCACCAATTACTATATGCAATATATGTGATCACAGTGATTAAGTGAATTTAAAGAGTGTTTGTGTGTTGCAGCTTCTGCCTCATCACACTGAAAGCTTTGCATGGACTGTAACTCACTCACTCGCAGTTAGCAAGCAGTTACCCAAGGTAACGTTACTGGAAAAACATCCAGCAGGGTTACCATGTCAGAGCGGTGCTTTACATCAGTAACACTCCACCCGGAACTACACCTGTCTGGAATATGCAAATGACCACAAACACGCCTCCCTTTTCCCCTTCTGGAATATGCAAATGACCCCCCTTTTTACTTTCTGGCTCTAAAAAAAAAAAACAAACATCAGAAAGACATTTAAGAAAAGTCCTGGCCGAGCGCAAGGTGGGCGGAGCCGCTGCTCCGGGCCGGGCCAGAACGTGCGGTCGGCTCAGAGAAGAAGCACAAGACCCACGAGAAAAGGTCAGATGACAAAGACGCCGTTAAAAGCCGCCGTCTGCCAGACAACGATCTAGCAAGACCACACACAGTAGACTAGAGAAGGTTCACGAGAAAAATACATATGCGAATTAACAGAGAAGTCTAGTGAAGCAAGCATTTTTGAATCTTTTCACCCAACTGTTAAGATACATTGCCAGGAACTCTGTTCAGGCCAGGACTGCACAGGAACATGTAAAGCTCGACTCCTTGTGCTGTCTCTTTCCAAATTGCTCCAAGTTCAGCATACAGTTCCAAGAGAATCTCTCTCTCTCTCGGACTAAACTGGCCCAGAAGCAAGCCATCCTTCTGGGCATAAACACCAACTTCTGGTTTAGTTAGGGTTCCATTAACCACATTAAATCACACATTTTCCTTTTGCTAGCAGATTGCTTAAGGTGCAAGAGGAACTTTACATTTCTAGATATTTTTTTTGAGCATGTGGCTCTCCACCATCTAAAACAAGACGACGACGGCCACGGTGCGGAGGTCCACTCCATCCGCTACACTCTTCATCTCTCGTCTCCGACAGGCATGTCAGAATGCGAACGCAGGAAGACGGTTCATATTTTCTGGGCACGACACAATCAAAGCAAATATTCTGTCAAACATTAACGAGACAAATTAAAAATTGGATTACGCTTACAGTGTCTGGTAATACCGTAACTTGCGGAGAAACTCCCGTTTAAGGATTAACCACTCGTTACCAAGTATAACACAGAGCAGGACTATTTAGGGCAATCTTCAGAGCTTGTAGCCCCCCTGGAGGGGGTTCTGGTGCACACGTACTGAACAGCTTCCCCTCTGCATCGCGGTGTGTGTTCCTGCAGCGAGCTCTTCTACACACAGTGCACTTTACACAGTCGGAGGATGCCAAGGTTTCATTGCCACAGTTTTACCATTAACCACTTAACACCTCTCGTTAACATTCTCCCACAATTTTACAGTATTTTAAAAGATACTAAAAAATACATAACCTTTTAAAAAAGGTCTATTAACCCAAAACTTTACATTTAAAAAATGCTGAATATAAAGACATGGAAAAAATGTATACATGTCCACTTTGTGACACATTTTCTGGGACTCCAGGATTCCACACCTAATAACTGTACTTGGGGCCCATTCATAGTTTTGGTGAAGAGGAGCAGAAAGCAAGGTGTGGCAGTGAGTCACCATTCTAACACAACACCTTCCTATACAGAACAGAGTCACAAGTCAGCTAAGATTCGAGTAGGTTTTATTTACTTTTTTTTTTTTAAACAGTTTGTATGTTTAACTCATAATAAACACAGATTATAAGGACGTGGTTTTTTTTACCGTTCTAAGCACCTTTTTGTAGTTGTGGGCACATTCTGCATGCCCTGGAATCTCTTTCCCCTAGTCCACACGTTTCCTCTGGTTCTCCACTTCAAGAATACGGTTCATGTTATGCCCTTTTCCACTCCACAGTCATCAGAGAGGGAAAGACAGATGAGAGTTGGACTGCGGGTTTAAAAAAAGGTTTGCTTCCTGTAAACCTACAAAAGGGAATTCCTAATTAACAGGGCAACGAACAATGGTCTAAGCTGACTGAACTGAATGGTCTAAGCTGACTGAACTGAATGGAAACATGTGCTTATTGGAAATGAGCTGTTACAGTCAGGCCTTCAGCTTATGTTAGTCAGTAAGTATGAGAAACAAATGCATCAGTTCTGGCAGGAGGTTGGCATCAACGAAACAAGGCAAGTCCAGCGACGGCCTTCAGACACGAGACTAAAACGCACCAGCTGATCGCTGCTGTGCCAAGCAACAGCCTGTTTACCAAAGCTGATTACCAAACCAAACATTCCCACGTTGCAAAGCGTAAGGTCTTAAAGTGTGGATCTGCTCGTGCTCGTTAGAAGCTACGCGTCAGGAAGCAACGAGACTCCCGCCTCCGTCCTGCAGACCACGGCCGACGGCAACCCCTGATCACCTGGGACAGGTGATCATCTGAAGGGGCCTTCGTTCTTGGAGTTAAACTCAAGCCTAATTTGCATCCGCAGGCTAGAACAAATCTGCGGACGGCCAAAAGACCGAAGGAAACGTGTGGAGTGAATAATGGATGAGCAGGTTTATTTAGGGATGGAGATGGTGAACAGGGGCAGTGAGTCAGACCACAGGCTCCTGAGCCCGGCCGGCTCCTCTCCAGGTCACAGGTCAGTGTGACGTGGTCCGCCCACACACTACATGAAGACAAAGTCACCAGGTCAAACCGGCGGATCCAAAAAGCAGCGGAACGACAAGAGCGCGAATGGGTATATCGAACAGCTCTAATCATGGAAGGAAGTGCTCGACTTTTTAACGATACACCACGGTGTAAAACTTAATGACCACCCTATTGCTTCTGTATACGCTTTGCCATCTGTTAGAAGTAAAAAGGCAGTCTGCACTGGACATTCACTAGAAATAGGCTACGACACTCCAAAGCGGGAGATTGGGGGTATCGTTTATTGATTCCATTTTTTTAATTATTCAAAAACGCTTTCTGAACGACGCCCCGAAAAAATCAGGAGGCTGCCCACCCCCGGAAAAAACACGCACGCCCAATTAATGTTCATCTCTGCCTGAACACCGCTAACCTGAGCAGAGCTTCATATGGCTGAGGGCTGCAAACAGCGACTCATGAGGTCAACTCCACTGCAACCAAGCAAGAGTGTCAAAAGGGTGGAAGGAATGGCCAAGAGACCCAGGAACGGACAGAGGAGCCGCACTATTGATGGACCCTTTCGAACAGGTTCAATTTAGCCAATGCCTAAGGCCAGCTTGGGGTCCATTGGTCAGTTAACAATACAGATTTGTTTTTAACGCATAATGCCATGATCCCCCTACAATGTAAACACACATCCTCAACATAATTTTACTTTTTTTTTTTTTTAAAAAAGGACATCAGTGTTCACTTGTAATGTCATACTGCCTATAGGGAATTTGTGAGCCTGTAAGCCAATGCTTTTTCTAAATCAAACTGGTTATCACATAATAAAAGCAAATTATTTCAGATGATGTTCAGTGAATGGCAAAGCACAGAGCTTAAAGAACGTATAACTGGAAACTGAGGAACAGTGTACGGCAACTGTCTCCAATACGCCTCTCTCAATCTCATTCATTATAATTTCATATTTGGAGCAACAGAAGCACTGAGAATGAGATCTGTGGCAAATCCTTTCGACGGGTTAGTTTACATTGATATAATGTCAAAAAAAAAAAATCACTTTCAGCTTTAGAGTGGTGATGAATCCAATGATAATAATTTGAAGGGGCATTCTGGGATCAAAACAACCCATGCATCAAAAAGAATGTGAGCCAATCCATGAATGTCAATGACTAGTTTGTGCACTGCATCTCTTCCACCAACACCCCCCCCCCCCCAGGTATAATTAAACCACTTTTTTTCTTCTTTTGGGGGCTGGTTAGACATTTAATCATGTATTTCGATGCCTTATTGTAAAAATGTTAAAGTTACACACAAGATTACTTTAAAACATTTTGAAAAGGTGCATGATGGCCTTTGACTTAGTGCCCAAAGAGATCGTGTTTGCCATTTCTCCATTCGGAGGCCGAACACAACCGCGTCGGTGCAAAAGACAGGACACTTGGCTTTACTGTGACGGTTGAAATCTGAGCTTTCAAGTATGCAATGACAGATTTGCCTTTACGATCAGAGAGGAAATCATTTCTCTCATAACATAATACACAAAACAAAAGACGGCACGTTAGGTGTCCGGCACAGTCGTGACGCGACAGTACTACTAATCCCGATTTCATCAGGTCCCGTGCATCTCGGTATTACGCACAGCTCTTTCGTTTGCCGCACGCTCCAGCGGCGAATAACCGTTGAAACACAAGGACCGACTGGACAGCAGTAGTGCAGGAACACGTCAGGCACGAACGGCCGAACACTGGAACAGAGCATGCGCGAGTCGCAAGGCTTAAAAGTGATTCATGGTTCAAGACAGCTGTCCATGTTACTGCAAAAAAATTAAAAATAATAAAAAAAGATGCAAAGAACATAAAATCTTAGAGACACTGCTGAACTGAAAGTAGAAGAAAGATATCCATTTCCGTTTTATCTTGAGCTGAATTAGCACTGGTCTTCTGAATACATCCATTCGCTCCCAATATCTCAGATCAAAGATGATATGAAGGCGGTAGAATGTTCTAGAAAACGCTGACGCATCAGAATACTGCTATAACAAACTACGGCTATTTTTAAGTTAAAGCACAATAATCTGAAGATCAGCTTTTTCATCACAATCCTGCCTTAATCACTGTAAACTTCAGAAAGTCATTGGTTCAACTGCTAATAGTCCGTCAATCTGACAGCACATCACTTTGAACACTATTATTTGTTATTTGTAAATGAAAAAGCAAAAGACTTTAGCCATGATTGCCCCTTTAGATTGGCTGGGTACCCAACCCCCAAGCCCTATGACTTATCCCCATGATCCCACTATGGAGAGAGAGGGGGGGAAAAAAATCTGTTGTTGGAAGTAGTGCCAGCTCATGGGTTGAAGCGAAAATCAGGAATGGACTCTTGCACAAAATGGAACTGGCTGAGTATAGTGAAGCCAAGATACGTCTTTATGACCTTTCTCAAAAGCAAGTAAAGAACGGGCTGTATTTTGTCCAAAAAAATTAATAACAAAAAAATTCTGCACTAATACAGGCAACAGCAAAAAGTATACAAACTACAAATGAAAAAACAAACAAAAAAATTGGTTCTTTATGTAATAACACTTGGTTCTAACAATAGTAACACCAATTAAAGAGGTACGTTCAGATATAAATATTTAGCATGTGCACAGTCAGCGCGCAAAGACAATGAAGGAAACTCCCCTCCAATTAGACGGTCACCTCAGACAAACACTGGAAACCCTCCTCTGAATGCAGAGAAAGGCCAAGAGGAAGTTGGAACGCGTTATCATCTTGCATGGTGAATAGGTCTGATCGGCTCAAATCTCACACGCTGTCTGTGGCACTTCTGCAAGCGGGCTCTAAAAGGCCAAATGATCTCCAGAGATCTTCCTCAGGCAGGACGGCCACTCAGCGGCTCTCAAACATGGAAATATCCAAGACGGTCAGCAGATCTCAGTTAAAAGGAGCTCAGAACTACCACACAGATTTGCAGATTTCATGGTGTCATGCCACCAAAAAAAAAAAAAGAACAAAATTCTTGAATGGACAGAGCTGACCTTCAGACCCGTCTACAAAGCATGATAAAATATACAGGCAGTTGAATTTTTTAACCTAGTAAATCCATTATATGGCTCCAAACACAAGGCACCGTCATATGGAAATTCACAATACTAACACACAATACTACACTAATTCACAATACTAACACACAATACTAATAAAAAAGAGAGATAGAATGTAGTACATTCACTGTATTATTATTGGTTACATTTTTAGGACTACTGAACCATATTAGTTATTAATATATTTTTGCCTTAAAAGAAAAAAATGTGTGACGGGTGTGTACGCACAGGAAATATACAGGTATATATGGGCTGTGCTATTTTACATAAATATATACAGGTATATATGGGCTGTGCTATTTTACATAAATATATACAGGTATATATGGGCTGTGCTATTTTACATAAA
>JAOXYF010000016.1:8084729-8096669 GCA_028565775.1 Sternarchorhynchus goeldii
ATACATGAAATACTTTTGATTCTGTTTAAATAATCCAAAACACCCATTGAGTTTAATGTCTGTTTTTGTACATATATATATAATATATAAATATATTTTAAATGTTGGCAAAACAGTGTTGTTTACAAATTCAAGGAAAATGCCATAAAACCTTCTTTTGGTCACCACTTTAAAGGGAAATGTGGTTGAAAATGTGTCTACATGTAAATGTGGTTTATTATTAGATGATTTTCTGACAACAAGCTTCATATTTTGCAGTTGGTAAAGAAATTGAAGAAAGAATTGGGATTGTTTATATTTTGAAGCTAAAAAAAGTCGTTGTGATGTCGTTTATTTGCATGAACCTTTTGTGATGTCATGAGAGCAGTGAATAGGAAGAGTGACAGAGCAAATATCTCACATGCTCAGAAAGCAGGGCTTCAGCATTAATACTGATTTGCTGTCTCTCACGCTGGATCTTGGAAACCTGGGAAGTAGAGTTAGATAAGGGTACCTGTCTGAGTGTTTAAATATTTGAATGTACGGTGCTGCTCAAGTGGCTTGGAAGTTGCCCAAGCTTCCCAATGCAGTGCCAGCACTTACGGACTTATGGATTTTTGGTGTGTGTGAATGGAGGTGCATTTTTCATGGCCGTGTATGGTGTGCAGTGTGTGTGTGTGTGTGTGTGTGTGTAAGTAGAAAAAAGTGTTTGCACGTGTAGAGGCCTACACATGAATGGTCGGCTTGCTGACTTGTCTGTGGGAGCTGCTGAGTTGACACTGATGTGCTATTTAACAAAAACCAGCTCAAATCTGCTCGAAACAGCCTGAACTGGGCCAGAATCTGTCCTGCAGTGTGTAGCAGTCTCAGGCAGGTGCCAGAAAAGATTCTGCAAAACACCCAGACTTTGAAAAAGTTTTTATTTGTATTTTTAACTTGTACAGAACAGTGTTCCAAACCCTTCCAGTCATAGATGAGTTTGGGATTCAGTTTATCAGTCATTTTTTCAGTGTTTCTGTATATTTTTAAATTGCAGGTGAATCTTCTTTGATGGGTGAAGTCATGTGAGTCTGTTCTGCAAAATTATTTTGCCTATGAATATTTGCTTTTATGTCATCTTGTACTGCCTTGTTAGATATTAGACTAATTAGAATAATTAGTCAGGGGGAACAGCATGAAACCCACTTGACTCCATCGAACCTCTACAGTGACGGACGTAAAGAAGGATGACCCCTGAGTCTCCTGCTCAGCCCTGGCACGCCCCCGGCCCCCCGGCCCCGTTCGTCAGGCCATAACTCGTGATGCACCACCTGTCTTTCCAAGCGGATGCGGCTCGTTTTAATCCCACCGTTCTATCGCTACCCCGTGCGATTTACTCCAGCCCCAAAAGCTGCCCGCCATCATTTACGTCCGTGCGGGGAACAATTTCTGCTGTGTCACTGAGATTGATGGTTCGCTCTGTGGATGAAGCTTAGTGTAGTTCAGGCTTCCAGAAGGTTCTTCTGGGAGGGGCCTGTCAGTTCCAGAAGATTCTTCTGGGAGGGCCTGTTGGTTGCCTGCTGCAGTTACTTATGAACAACTAAAGCTGTTTTCGCCTGTTCATATCTTCACTCTGCGATTGTCAACATGACATTTGAATCCTGGTGTTTGCCACTTTTATATTTATACTTAAAAGCAACGTCTTTGCCCAGGCTTAATATTTGCATCTGTTAAATAGTATGTACACGTTACGAATAACTTTATCTTATTTTTGTGATCTTGTATTTTTCTGAATCTACAGGATTATTATTTTTATTAGAAGTGCTTATTATGCTTTATAATACATGTGGCAAAGGACAGCAACTCTCAGCTTGGAGTTTTCCAGGTGGCAAACAAGAACACAAACTTTCTGGTTGAACTGGCAGGACACATTTTTAATCTCCTCCGGTGATGTGACGGTGTGTGTCGCACCACCTTTTCCTTCAGAGGATGACAGTTTCCATCACAATAAAGATCAGATATTTTTCAATTACTGCCTGTGATAGTGTGAACAAATAATTTACAAATCTAAAAGACCTTTCTGAATCTTTTTTAAAGCTACTGAAAGTAGGTAAACTTTTTTTTTAGATTGAGAATTAAAAATGGCAGCACTTGTTTTCAGATCTTAGCAAAGCACACACACACACACACACACACACCACACACACACACGACAGACGCTTGTGACACACACACAAGACATCCTAGTATAACACAGACACACACAACATTCTAGTATAACACACACACACACACGACACTCTAGTATAACACACACACACACACACACACACACAACAGACGCTTGTGACAAAGTGAAATATGCCATTAATGTGCATCCTGGACCATAAAAGCTTCCTTATTTTATCTTTATTTAAAATAACAGCCACAATGTGAAACAATTAATGTAAAATAATGAATCAGTTTAAAGGCTCTGTGCCCTGAGGTATGTATTAATATCACTACTGTTACTACCGACTTCAATTTTAATGCTGAATTTTAATGCTGATGTTCATATGTTTGCCTTCAGAACGGCTGAGCACCCACTCGTCGCTCTCGTCCAGTGTCTCCGTTCAAATAGTTCGATAAAGAGTTTAGGAAACCTGGAAGCAACGTCTGCTCTGTGATGTGACGTACACAGACCCAAAAGCTTCTGTCTGTGAAATGATTCCTCACATCCATTAAAAGAAAAGCTTCATTTCTCTTTTTCTTTGTTCCTTGGATCTACACATATCCACACGCGTTTTTCTTTTTCCATTCACTTTTATTATACATTTATTCTGTTTGAGGCTTTCTTGAAGATACTACGCTTGGCGTTTTCGACAGGGCACCCCATCTCCAGAAGCCCCAACTCATGTGTCATAAGTGGGTGATTAATGAGGTGACATTATTTTGAAGTTATCTCCTCTTCTCTATCTGAAATAACCATGGAGTGGCTCACAGCACGTTTAGTTCAAACATGATTTGTAAAACACACATTTCTGAATTCTGTAAGTTCACTTGACAAGTCCTTCAGTTGGTGTACAAATGATAGAGACTCAGAGGAGATATGGTCCAATCAGAAGGCTCAACACAGATATGGTCCAATCAGAAGGCTCAACACAGCTGCATGTTTCCTTATTGTCCACGGACCATTCTGTGTTTCCACTGTGACGGTTAAGGTTTAGTTCCTGATCTAGAATCATCTCCATTACAGTCTGATGGGTGTGGATCAGAACTGGCCTTTGTGTGTGAGAGTGGGTGCAAAGCCAAAACACTGAGGCATCCTTCACATGTGTAAGAATCGGGGTGTTCTCTGATGTTTGACACAGTAACATTTTGAATGACTGATATATTCATTTTTTTCAAGTGGTTGCGGTTGAAGATACTACTATACTATACTACTATACTGTTTCAGTACAGAGCTTTGTGGTATATAATGTTACTTAGCCAGAATAAAAGATCTTATCCCAGTGCTTTGCTGCTGTATGGTAGTTAGTACCAATTTAAACAGAAGCTGTGAAGGCCTGGTATATTTGTTTTCGTATATCATTTATTTAATTGCCAGGTGACAGGTCCTCATATCTCTCCAACTCTGCTTTCCATCATTCAGGGAATCCTAGAGTCTTTTAGGGAATCCTAGAAAGTGTCTTTGTTTGGTACGTTTGTTAAGCTCTTTCCTCAGGTGGTTATGGGGATTTATTCAGGCAAGAAGTGAGGTGACAATGAGTCGACTAATTGTGTTAAATTAGTAGACTGACTGTAGATAGTAGACTAAGTGTATTACGTGTTAAACAGATGAGTACATTCAGAAGTGGGTTATAATTTGCCGTAGGTACATGGAGCGTGATGTCTGTACACAGATTCTGTTCCATAACGCCTGGGAACCAGGCCGCCTCATCCCCACTGTCAAGCCTTACGCCGGGGGAGCAGTCCTGTGGGAGTCAGGAGTGTTGGACGGGGAGTCTGAGATGAGGCAGTTTCCTGAAATGTCCCAGTGTTGCACCCTCTTGTTTCTGATACACAGTCCTGAAGAACTGAGCACTGTTGCCTGCTGATTACATAATCCATGATTCAGGAGACTGCAGGGACAAGGTGAATCACCTTGAGCTAATTCCCCAGAACAAAAGGGAGTATGGAGGCAGTGTAGCAGCACTGCAGAAGGCAAAAAAAAATCCAATTGACCTTTATGTGGTATCAAAATTCCCACAATATGGCAACAGTATCCCTGGTCCAACATTTGTATGTGTATTTGTTGAGGTACTAAGGGCATCCATGTTTAAAATGTAGTAGGGGTCAGGCTCCAGCAAACGAGTGGTTAAAACTACACCGCTAACTGTGGACGCAACGTTACTAGTAGAGAAAAGACAGTCGATCTTAAGCAGCTGTACATCTTGCTGCCTGCAAAAAGGTTATGCAAGGAACTCTGTCCTTGTCAAGAGTAAATGCAATTAAAACCAATCACACCAAGGTAGACCTACTTCTGCACTGCTAATGATATAGGCTAAGTTACAGGGCTAACAGGCTAATGCTAGCATAATCTGACACGGACTGACTAAGCATTTAGCACAGTGTGTAGGTGTACGAACTAGCGAGCAACTTTATTGCCAGAATCAGTGTCCTCCCTGCCAAGCAAACTCTTTCAGTAGGAAAATACAAGTAACATTATAAAAGCAAATAATATAAATATTAATTAAATGAGTATTGGTAAAAACCCACAATTTGTGTTTTTCCGAATACCATTTGGATTCTGCTCTGCCCCAGCCCAGATATCACTGAGACCAACAGTAGACAACAGGAGTTACAGCGGTGAACCTGCATGGCTTTAGTCAGACACAAACAGTCCTCGCTGTTTTAGTTGTTGTAGTCTTTGCTCCATTATAACGGAGGGAGGCTGCATGTAGATTTATGCAGAGATGAGTTCTGTTATTCTAATGCCGCACCAGGCGCGCTGGCAATCAAACGCTGCCCTTCAGAGCCGCACATACTTCTGATGCACTGTGGGTCTCCCGTGAGCTGCTGTCTGAGTAGGACAGCGATAAAAAACAAAACTGTAAATCACGGCTGTCACTTCGGCAGCCTGCCTGTCCGAGCGCTTGAGAGAGACAGGTGCCATCACTGGTGCTCACCCCAGAGAGGTGATCCTGCAGGACTCGATCAAGACCAACTCAGGTGGCCTTCAGATTAGACAGGGGAAATTTGACAGCCATCACCTTCTTAGAGGTCTCTGTAAGGGCCTCTGTCATACAAACCACGAGGACAGAGTTGGACCACAGATAGATATATAGCTACGCACCCCAACACCACCTGCCAGGCGGCTGGAAACGTGGTTTAGACACTTTCCATTTTATCGTGTGTGACGATGGACTCGTGTCCAAACATGCTGAAGGTGTACAAAACAACAGAGACGACAACGAGCCCCGCAGAGATCCCACAATGCCCTGCTACTCCCATTATCTGCGTTTTTGGAATGTTAATGTTCAGCTGCTGCCTTAGTCTGCTGTGCAGGGAGTGATTAATACAGGAACCATTAATAATCTAGTGGAACAGAACACATTGGCTACTGATCTGCGGGTTTGATGCGTAGCTCTGGATGGATGAACATCTAGAAAAGGGTTTGTCTCCGTGCTGAAATCTGACATGCGTTGCAGTTTTCTTCGAGCTTGAAATCATTTGCACTGTGTCATATTGCGCAAAGAAAATGAAGAAAAAAAACCTAGAGGAGTTGCATGGAAATTAAACCAATGTCTCTAATGTGCACAAGGACAGGACATAAAGTCTGCATGCCCACAAAACTTTATCAAACACTACGCCTGTATGTGTTCATCTTTAAACACTGGCTGAGCAAGAAATGACTTATCGCATGTTCTGCTGTTCTGGGGTTTTAGCCCGATTCATTTCTCAGTAACACGTTTCCATTCCAGCACGGCCTGTGGTCACGATAAGAAGCCCCTGTCCTGTTAGCTCAGTGTGTGCTATTTCCTCAGCGCAGCGTGTGTGTGCTGATAACCTCCTCTTCAGTGCCACAGAGCGTCTCCCCTTTAACCAGGCCTAAATGGAGGGCACTATTCACAACACTCGCACGTTTCACACAGTCGACTTTACCAGAGACCCGAGAGGGAGAAAGCCTGTTTACTACGCAAGCAAATGGGAAAAATAACACTGTGAAATAATTTTAACTTTTCCCGTTGTTTATGTTTGTGTGCTTTTTGTAACATTCCACTACAGGGAATGTTCCCAGCGAGGGGCACAAGCTTTCTGGATTAGTTGTGTGAGTGGTACAATGATTTTCAAAATTTTCACGCACACAGACACACAAACTAATTAGTTATTAAAGCCGTACTCTATATGCGTTCTGTGTTTAGGACTTAATAGTGCTTCGCTACGCCCACTTTAGCTTTCACCTTCTCTCAGTAAGTAAAGACACTGCCAACAAGGCACACTGCTGGCTCTCATTACAACTCTTGTGTCTCTAAATGAACTTCTTACCGCGAACCGCGCCAGCATCCCATCACACGAGAGACAGCTTTCGCACGCGCCATAAATATCACCAGCACTTAATCAGTGGCTAACGCTTCAGGAGAAACTGAAGAGCGCTACCAAGAGCTAAAGAATTTGGAATTTTTTTTTTTGAGAATTTGAGACTATGAAGTCTTCTTTGATATTGTGACAAACAACTGAAATTCTTTGGCAGGACCATCTTCAAAGTTAAGGCAGCCCTGACAAAGCAATAACTGACCTGAGTCGATGTCAAGGAAGCTGTAACAGTTCATATAACTGTAACAGGAGCACACATGTTACCACAAAATACATGGCAATGACAAAAGAGAAGTTAGAAAAAGAAATGGTTTATCTTAGTTTGATGTAAAGAATGTAACTAAAGCAATACGTGCAGTTCTTGGTAGTTGTCCATAGGCATAAACACCTGTTCTCTTATATACACACACTGCACACGTATTTATGGTTACACACACACCTACGGAAACGCACTTTCTGTTCCTCCGGACCCGTTTGGCAGGGGTTGCAGGCATGGGGTGTGTGTTTGTGGGCGTGTGAGTGCGTGTTTTTTCAAAGTCTGCCTTGAATTTTTAAGTGGTTTTACCTCACACTTCAGTGGGGCAAGACGTGAGACACGGAAGCAGAGAAATAGAGAAGGGACAGCACAGGAGAGAGAGAGAGAGAGAGAGTAGACACAGAGAAGACTCGGAGAGTGAGAGAGTGAGCCTGCGGAAAGGGACGACAGTCGAGCTCACAGCCACACGCTTGGAGACGTCGGCCGAGCCTCGGCGATAGCAGCACAGGTGCCCGTGGGATTCGGACAGAGAGAGAGCAGAGGCACGGGGGGGCGGGTGGGGAGAGCGAGGGTGGGTGGGTGGGTGGGGGGTTGAGCAGACAAGACGTCCCTCAATCAGAGCTGCGGGGTAATCAATCCCAGAGTTCCACAAGTGGACGTCCCGATCCTCCCACTCGCGATCGGCTCTCAGACACTTTACGTCAAGAATGATGTCCGTTGTCCTTTCCACCCAGCTGAAGATCGACACCAGCTCCTTCTCTAGAAAGGTAAGGGCCTTGGTTCCTGAGGTGCTGCTGCAGCAGGCTGATCATACTTCATACACGATGGAAACTTCTCACACATGCAAGACTTCTTATCATTTATTTATATTTTTAAAGTAAGAACATTTCAGCTTAAACCAGATTTTCTGGGTTTAAAGATGCTAAAAAGCATCTTTTGATGTTTGATCTCACTTTTTTACTTTTCATTTTTGAATAGATTAACTGTAATTTATGTTAAGTTTCTAAGACTTTGAAAGCTTTGCCGACTAGATATGTTCAGTGTTAAGAGAATGACAGAGCAGACTGGGTTTGTGCTTGAGCGCAGTGTGTCTTCCATCAATGAACTGCTGATGTGTGTTTGAAAATGAGAGGTGATCTCTGGAGTGGGAACTCCACCCAACAGCACAGAAGTTTGAGGCTTTTCAGAGCCTCTGGCACATTCACTGAAAGCTTTTCTTCCTGAGTAAGCTTGCCTTTTAGGCCCTGGTTCATTCATGCACAGTAAGATATGCATCACACACCCTCATACTGTGGTTCAGAACATCATGTACGTGAGATAATATACATTTTAGATGGGGCTTCAAGGAATGTTTAAGGCAAGAGGTGAGCGAGAATAAGAAACAAAGCAATAAAAAACTTGTTTGAAAAAAAAAGTACATACCAAGCAGAGCATGGTATACTATTTGTATCTAGTTGGAGTGGGTTATACTGTATTATGGACATGGGTATGTTAACTTGTTCTGTGTTGGCCAGTGGTTTCTATTGCCATTGTGACATCCATTGTGACATCCATTCCAAATTTAGGTTAGCCAGAAACTAAGGATAAAAAAATCCTACTGCATAAAAATCTGCATAACATTCCTAGAATCCGTGGTCCAAATAATGCCTCTCACTTCCATCTCCTTCAATTTCTCTGATTCCCAAGCTGTATATCTTCGTCCTTTGTCGTAGAGAGCAGGGTCAGGTAAAAGGTATACAAATCCAACAATGAGTTTCAAGGTTTTCTTTTTTACACAAAAAACACTCCCAATACCAATCTCCAACCCTCCACCCAGTCTGTCTCCCTCTCTCTCTCTCACCATCACTTGCCTCTCATGCTAGCGAATACACACTCTTGAGATAGCAAGGATATGTTAAGTCTGCCCTGTATCAGCCTTGCTTAAAACCCAATTTCCCTGGCACCTTATCTCGGACATTTCAAAATTGAATGCAAACGTCCTATGACGTGCCCTCTCTCAAACACCTATGTGATTCGGTAAACAGGGGGGTTTTCAGAAAGAGCATGTTCTTATTTTCAGGCTGTAATAACTTACGAAAACAAGAGAGGGAAAGATAAGTGAGCTGTGAGGTCAGACTGCCTTGCTTGAGACTGCTTCGTTTCAGACTGCTTCGCCTGCAGAGAAACTCAATGAAGATCATTTGCTGTAAGGCCCTGTAACAAAACATACCCAGGCAAACAATAAAATATTACGTACTAAAATGTGTGACAGAAAAACATCTACAAAGAGCAGTAGTTTTACTTTTAGCAGTAATCCTAGACAGAACAGAGCCAAAGTAATACAGTTCCCTCTTTCAAGGCATAGATACTTTGCTACATTTGAAACATGTCTATTAGTGCTCTCTGTGTTGCTATTTTACTTGAAGGGGTGTTGCAGTAGGATTAGCAGGCGGAAATAGAGGTGTGAGTAGATGTGATTTCTAGCATCCAGCAGCTCTTTAAGACTTTTGTAGTGGTCATTGTGAAAATAGTCTTTAAATAAACCTTCCAGGGAGAATCATTTTCAAAGAAAATAAAGGTGCGTGAAGAGTAGATACCTGAGGAATAAAGGTGTATAAATAAAACTTATTAGCCTTTGCCTTTTCGATGGTGAACTGTACTGCTAAAAACAAACAAACAAACAAAAAACTGAAGGCAGATTTTTAGTGGTATTTTAGTGGAATTCTAAGATTTCAGTGGTACTTTTTTGTACTTTTTTGCATTAATGTTTCCATCACCAAAATGTAAATTACCTCCTCCAAGGAAACTGAAACAACCCATCCCAGGACAGAACCACAGCCCCATCCCAGGACAGATCCACAGCCCCATCCCAGGACAGAACCACAGCCCCATCCCAGGACAGATGCACAGCCCCATCCCAAGACAGATCCACAGCCCCATCCCAGGACAGATCCACAGCCCCATCCCAAGACAGATGCACAGCCCCATCCCAAGAAGATCCACAGCCCCATCCCAGGACAGAACCACAGCCCCATCCCAGGACAGATCCACAGCCCCATCCCAGGACAGATCCACATGGGAGTTCAGCTTAGACTTGTGCCCTAAACCTTTATACACTGAAATTCCTCATGATTCCTTGAATCGTTTAATGATACTATGCAGAGTGCGAAATATGCAAATCCCTTCCAATCTTTCTTTGAGGCACCCTGTTTTTAAACATTTCAATCATTTTCTCAGGTTGACAAAGTGGAGAGCCTCTGACCATCTTTGCTACTCAAAGACTCAGGCTTTCCTGGACACTGCTTTCCTGGACACTGCTTTTGAACCAAATCATGATTATAATCACCTGTTGACATCACCTGTATGAAATCACATTGTTATTTAGTTGTTTATTTCATTACCAGCTCTAAACTGTCTCAACTCTTTTGAGAAAATGTGTTGCAGGCTTGTAATGCAGCAGTTCGTGTTTAGATTAACATTTATCATCCTGATTTGGGGTTGTAAAATCGCTTTGCTACCTTCTTTGATGAAGATGCCTGCCAGAGATTAAATGGAAAGCATTTCTTTCGTCACCAAACAGTATTCCAGGAAAGCACAACCAATAGCCAGCGGGTGCAGGTATCGATGTGGAGTCACTCTCTCCTCGTGAGTGACTAAATCATGACCCAGTTTCATAGTCTCAGGCAATATCGGGTGGATCGAATTTTTCACAGGGCTTTTATCACATTAAGCTTAGCTTGGCATCTTGTGGGGGTGCAGTTTCACTGTGGTGGTTGGGTCACCCTGTTTCACTGTGGTGGTTGGGTCACCCTGTTTCACTGTGGTGGTTGGGTCACCCTGTTTCACTGTTTCAATGGCCAAGGTTATGATTTGACATTTATAATGCAGTTTCCATTTTATGTTATTTTCTATACTTTAAGAAATTCAGCCTCATTTGTCACTCGGTGCAAAATTTGTAAATATGCTTTTTAATTAAAATAAATTGTATTAATTTGCCACAAAAAACAAACTTTTAAAAAACACTTATGTCTGTTATACTTGTCTGTAAGTTTAGAGTTATACAATTTATGTGAACATATATTTCATATGTGCATATATATAATATATAAGATGCTGTTTTGGTTTTTAACTTGCAAAACCTGCACTGATATAAATAGGTACCACTGTGAGCTTCATGACAGAGTAATGGAGAGAAACACCATACATGTAATAATTTAAACAAATACTCCATGTCCAGGGCTCTGTAAGAGACATATGTTATATTACATTATATTACATTTTTACTGTATCCCATTAGTGACAAACACCAGAGCATATATACATGAGTTATAATGAGTTCAGAAACAGATTGGTTCAGGTATTAATTAGTAGGAGGAGCTAGAGGTAAAGCCACAGCAAGCCTGGACCAATCCAGTGCGGAGGTCTTCTAGGGGTGGGCTCTGAGATACAGTGATGTTCATGTTCTTTTATATTGCTTCCTGTGCAACCCCATCAATCGTAAGAGGAACATTTATAGAGTGCAGCGCTGTGCTAGTATGAGATAAACACACGTGCAGTGCTGTGCTAGTATGAGATGAACACAAATGTGCAGTGCTGCGCTCGTATGAGATAAACACACGTGTGCAGTGCTGCGCTCTTATGAGATAAACACACGTGTGCAGTGCTACGCTCGTATGAGATAAACACACGTGTGCAGTGCTGCGCTCGTATGAGATAAACACACGTGTGCAGTGCTGCGCTCGTATGAGATAAACACGTGTGCAGTGCTACGCTAGTATGAGATAAACACATGTGTTGTGCTAGTATGAGATAAACACACATGCTAGAGCACATTTTACTGACTTACTCTATATGGTCTTTAAGCCAAAAAACGGAAGCGTTCTTGTTTCACATCTTTTTAATTGCATTCATCATACATCACGGCTGGGTCCATTGATCCCAGGGTATAATCAAATGCCGGGGCATAATTGAGTGATAAGGGGTGGTGTTTCACAACAGAACTCAAATCCCATTAAGGTCAGCCTGTGCTGTGTATAACTGAATTTTGATACAGACACTGAAGTAGAGACCCATGTCTCCATATGAACTTATGCTTCTGCCCTTAGGACGTGTAACATTTAACATTTACGGCATTTAGCTGACGCTTTTATCCAAAGCGACTTACAATTGTGACTGAATACATCTTGAGCAGT
>JAOXYF010000016.1:8133220-8160135 GCA_028565775.1 Sternarchorhynchus goeldii
CCCCCCCCCCCCCCCCCCCCCCCCCCCCCCCCCCCCCCCCCCCCCCCCCCCCCCCCCCCCCCCCCCCCCGAGCTCACATTAACTTGTTAACATTAACTTTATGCTTAGCTGTTTCTGTGCTATGAGCCCAAAAGACAGGCTAGAATAAATCATTTAAGCTATCAGAACTGAACTAATAATATGATTGAATGGAAACCACGTTTTCAATTATTTTACCTAGGAAGGGAATAATTGGAATTAGTCTAGGGTTGCTCCAAACAGAGAGATTGGGGTTACATTTCTTCAGAAGAGTGTTGATATAACAGCTGTTTTTAAGACTGTGGGTAAATTCTTAATTAATGTGATTAATGTTGCTTCAGAATAGACCAAATACTTGTTTGGTACAGGACAGAAAGGGCAGTTTTATTGATATTGAGAAGTGAAAACGTTTAGCATCTTCGATTAATTTACAAGTATCCTGGCATGAGGTTTCTCGTGTCATCCTAGACCAGAGGTTGTATGGAAATAATAACTTGCAGTGCCGTCCATGATGGAAAGTATTTTACTACCAAAAAAGTCATCAAATTCATCTCATTTGTCATTTAAGAGCGAGTGGAAGAATTTATAGTTGTCTCTATGGTTTATGGTTTATAGTTTGGTTGCCGAGCAAGTTCTGTTGATTTTTGGAGATACCAAAGTGGATATTATAAGCTTGGTGTGTTTTCTTTTTCATTTATTTTTAATGTTTAAGTGATGTTTATGTTTATTCTTTTGAGGGTTTAAAATGTCTCGATCCAGGATGGATTTCAGAGATCTCACAGTATTAATGCATTCATTCTGTCTCTCAGTGAAATGTTCACTTAGGCAGTCAGTGAGAAGAGGAAGAGGAAGACTAGTAAAAAAAAAACCAAGAGCTTCAGTAAAATAGTAGAGACCTAATATATCAGTGTTGCTACAGGAAAGCACTGGACACCCCAAGGAAGTGCTGACATGAAAGTCCAACATCCAAAATATTAGTCACCTTGATATCTAAGCTCTCCAGTTAGGTTTCTATTAGGAAAATAAAATCTTATTCATGGTTTTCCGTTAACTGCCCACTATAAAGGACATTCATGACCTTAAATTAAGTGCAGTAGCTTTTGGTACAGTGACTACTGAGATATGGAGAGAAACCAAGTTAAACCATTGCTCTACCTCTTCCAGTCATGCCATCTGTTGTTGGCTACATCCGGGACATCAGACTGCTATGTAGGAAGGTTTCCAGCTCGTCAGATCCGTGTGTTATCCATATCATACCCAAGTGCAGTCCATGTGGCCAATGAGCTGGATGAACATGGGGGACGTAGGCCAGGCCTTGGCCAGAATCATTTTGCTATGGATGCTGGCAAACTGCACACCAGGCACAAGTGGCCAACATATATATTAAAAAAAACAACAACAGTATGGCCCTCATGTCCTGAAACAAATGTGAACCATGATATCACAAAGCACAGCAAACTGAAGCCAAAAGGCTTAAATGCTAAAATGGATCCCACATTACAAAGATGATCTGGTGTGCATTTTTTTCTGACATGTGGCCCTAATCTGGTGTGTATGGGGACCTAATCTGGTGTGTATGGGGACCTAATCTGGTGTGTATGTGGACCTAATCTGGTGTGTATATGGACCTAATCTGGTGTGTATGGGGACCTAATCTGGTGTGGATGTGGTCCTAATCTGGTGTGTTTGTGAGTCATGTGGGTTGGATTGAAATGGGAATGTGGGTCAGACGAGTTTTGTTCTCTGGGTTTTTCTCTCACTGAGTGTAGTGGCAGAAGAGTATAAATTATTCTCTGCTCTTTTGTGATCAGAAAATGACATGTTTATTAATCTCATCAGTTTTGTGAGTGTACAGATCGATCTGATTGGTGACTGGGGACCCTTTCGGGGGAATAATGCTTAATTCTGTTTGAGTCATAAACAGAAATGTGATGCCTGTCAACAGTCATGCGCCAGTGACACTGGGATGAAGGTTTTATACCAGCTCACCATGCTTCTCCTAACTAATGCATCACCAACAGTCTCGCGATGGTACGGATGAGATACTGCATAGCAGCATGTAGCCCCCAGACTAAACAAGACTCAAGAGCCAAGTTCTCTTTCTGCAGCCAAAAAACAGACATTGAGAACTTAGTGAAAATTATGGATAACAGAAAGCTTTAGGAACTGGAATTATTAATCGACGGTTGTTTCTGCAATTGAGCAACAATGTCGGAAGAACAAGAAAAGGACTGCACCCACAACTCCTCCACCGACTTGGAAACCTAATGCTGGCAGCAGACATGAGGGAAGTAACTGTTGCACAGTCTGGCTGTGAAGGCCTGAATGCTTCAGTACCTCTTTCCAGATGGTAGAAGAGAGAATGATGTTTGTATGATGGGTGAGTGGGATCTTCTACAAACTTGATGACTTTTCAGAAGCAGCGTATGTTGTAAGCATCCATGGTGGAGAGAGGAGAGACCTTGGTGATCTTTTCGGCTGTCGTCACGATTCTCTGCAGGGCCTTGCGGTCAGAGACAAAAGCTCAGGAGGCTCTCTATCATCCTTCAAATCAGAACCAAACTACTGATTTCTTTTAGTAATATAAATATAATATTAAACCCCAACACATGACTAACAACAAAGAGCTGGGACCAGACTGCTTCCCCACTGAGTTTTAAAAACATTTTTGGCCAACACTAACACTGATTTTTATTATTAACTAATAATGGTAATGAAGCATATTAATTAAATGGATTAAGATCTTAAACAACTCACCTATGGCTACAATAACCACTAAAGAGATCATATCACAAGGTGTGACACTTCAATCATATTTTATGTACAGATTATTGGTGTGACACTTCAATCATATCTTATGTACAGATTATTGGTGTGACACTTCAATCATATCTTTTGTACAGATTATTGGTGTGACACTTCAATCATATCTTATGTACAGATTATTGGTGTGACTCTTCAATCATATTTTATGTACAGATTATTGGTGTGACTCTTCAATCATATCTTATGTACAGATTATTGGTGTGACTCTTCAATCATATTTTATGTACAGATTATTGGTGTGATTCTTCAGTCATTCAGTCATTTGTATAAAAATTATTGCCACCATTTTTTCTTTTTTCTGTCTTATTTCTTTCTTCTTTATTACTCATGTTTACCTGTTTATTTTGTTAATGTTTACCTGTTTATTTTGTTTTGATACATAATTACTAATAATGTCGTAATAGTCATCTGAAGAGTGGAGATGGTGGCTGACAAAAAAAAACTGCATTCCCAGAAAATGTTTAAATCAAGGTGAGGCAGTCATTTAATGACAACAGTTGGATAAAGTAGCCAATCACAGTGTAGCTTCACGATAAGTTGAAAACATCTAGCAGGTGGTTGAAGTCATCCTTAAGTATTTCTGAGCCGTGTTTGAGAATGTCACACAAGTTAGTATTCCTGATAATTACCTCTGCAGTGGGACTGTCTTGTGAGATTTTACACGGCTAATATTTACATGGCTAATATTTCCAAAAGTAGTGCAGGGACAACGTGTTGAAGTGTTGAAGAAATTGCTCCCTAGGTTTCTACTAATAGAGTCTCTAACGGAAGAAGAGGGTGTTGCTTCCAGGTTTGTGGAAGGCTTCTTCTTGCCATTGTTGTTCTTAGAGACGTATTCACACGTATTACGATTACGAGCACTGAGGAGGTAAATGATAGGATTAGCTATGACACAGCATCCAATTTTTTAACAGTAACACATTAGCGTTAGCCCTGTTCAAGGGGTTGTGGTTTCTGTGGCTACAGTTGTTTGGAGCAGGTGGAATCAGTAGTGAGTCCAGATCTTGCTCCCTTAAGGAATGTGCTGTGGAAATTCTGTCTTAAATCTTGGGTAAGACCAAAAAGCTGGTGGAAGAAGATGATGTGAGTAATAAGTCAAATCTAGGAGAATGAACACAAACCTTTACGTTTGTTCAGTTCACGTGGCTTTGTTTCCACACAAAATTGTGCTTCAGTTATTGCTGCTCTGGAAGGTTTCTTTGAGATATCTACCTTGATAAAGGAACCGAGGAAGAGTTTTAATGCAAGGGCAAAAGAAGGCAGCTGCTAGGAAGGAAAGCGATGACGATTTATGTGTTTTATAATGTTTGTGATTTAAAATAAGTACTTTCTATAAGACTTATAAGACCTCTATAAACCATCGCGTAGCAAAAGAATAGACTTTTCGGAGATAATGCATTCCATACAATTCTTTGAAGGCCAAGAAACAATATTTTTTCTTTTAAGGAGGGAAAAAAATGCTTGCAATCAGGTCTGAGATGGCAGAGAAAAGCCCATGAAAGAAGAGTTTGGTGCTCCAAGAATATCAATTTATGTAGTCTGTCAAACAAACCAGCAGCAAAGGTGGCTGACAAAAATCAATAGAGCTTCAATTATGGCCCAACAGCTTTACAACATATTAGCTACATCTCTGACCTGATGAACTGAGAAATCTCTTTACATTTTCTCTAGTTTTTAGACTTTTATTGAGAAAATCAAGGTGAAGGTTAAAGAAAACATCAGTTCTTTGCATTAGGTTTCTGGCGGGTTTTTTTTTCAAGCGTTGTGACATGTCATGGAGACTTTGGCACACTAACAGAGGATGTCTAGCTTCAGAAGGGCTTCACTTACCTTGTAACTTAAGCCCGAGCACTTTCTGCACCAGCTAAAAACTGTATCAAACCAACGATCCCAGTGACACGAAGTCAAATATCAATTTACTCTCAGTAATATAGGCCTGTAACCCAAGATCAGTCAAACGAGGAACTGGAGAGGTAGAACAAGAAGTTCACTCGCTAACTTATATTCAACTGTAGAGTGGCATAATCCTGCCAGGTGATGAGGGACGTCCAGGTGATGAGATGATGCTTACAGCATGCATGCAGAAACACAGCAAGTTTCAGCACTGGATCCGGTCCTTGTTGGATTGCATGTCACGGCCAGCCTTTATGCAGGAACAGAAAAGGAGATTACTCTGGTGGAGACCTGGAAGAGAACACCCCCATTTTTAATAATTCATCTAACAGGAAGAAATACTTTTGTTCATTGGGAGTTAGGGGGACAACTGAAAGCCCTGTGTGTCAGCTGTTAAAGAAAGTGCGTGGGAACGAATTGATGAAGTGTGCACAGATAAAGCGCTTAAGCACTTCCTTTGCAAATGGACTTTTTTTTGTCTCATTCAAGTGTCGTACATAAGATCTTAAAATCCTTCTCTCGGAGCTTCACGCGGCTGGCCCATCTGCCTTTAGTAGCATCCTTTTCTGAGCGTAGGAACCTGGAAAATGCATCTCCTAATCTCAGCTCGGCTGAACCGACTCGGTTTATGTTCTTGTCGAAATAAGAGAGCACCGGATCCCTCTGTGGACACTGGATCCAGCATCGCGTGAAGATTTGAAGGGTTTTGGCTCATCTCACACTGTGTTGCGTGTATTGTGGGGTTTATCTGATTCGAAGGCCACCCAGAACTCCATAATCCTTGGTATTCTTTTTAAAGTGTACTAATTGCCTCTTTTGTGATATGTAGTGGCTCCACATCATAGCTTTCCAAAAGGATGCTGGCACATTCAGACAGCCCTCAGCAGATGCCTGGTTCCACATCCCAGAACCCGATACCCCACTGCTGTGCATTCTTAATTTAGCAGGTACCATTGATTATTTATTGAGGTAAGGCAGAAATTAGACATGATCAGTAATGAACTCAAAATATCAGATTAATGCAATTATACACTGGATAAAATGTATAATTTGTACGTTTAAAACAACATTTGTAATAGTTTATTATTATAGGTTTTTCAGCTAGTCCTGCAGGGTAGGTGATGTGTTTCAGTGCCAGATAGATTATCAAGCAGCGCTCTCTGCCTGCTCTGGATGCATGTTCACTGGCTTCAGGACAGCTTTGAGCTGGTGGCTCTGTGCTCTGGAAACACAAAGGGGGGAAAGTCTCATGACACCAGTCTCGAAGTGTGCGCCTGTACAGATAACACTGCATTGGAAATAACTGGAATTTCCAGAGTCGCCTGAAATCACTGATTGCGGTCCATCATGAATCCCTAAGTACTAATAAGGCCCACCTCCCACATCTACCCTCTTTTTTCTTCCCGCCTATTGCCATGACTCATGGTTCCCATGGAAACGGTGCCAAGCAAATCAAAAAGGGGCCTCTTCACAGTAGCATGAGGAGCTGGTTCCCTTACCCTGCTAAAACTACTCAGATACCAAAGCCTCTTGATGAGGGAGATCTTTCATTCTTCTCACTGGGGTACTGAGTACCTGTTCATCATCTGTCAGGGTTCACATGTTCCTGTCCGTTGTGGAGTGCTGAGTCATTGTGCTGGAGTCTTTATATGCTTATGGTAATCTACACACTTCAGGAGACAGGATGAAGATCTTAGCCCTTTGCCAAGGGAAATGAGGAATATGATTATCATGATCTTTCCATATAGAAAACCTACATCTAGTGGCTTCTTTTTGCTTTTTCTCTGAACTTGTTAAATCCCACAGGTAATTCCACGGGTAATCCCACAGGTAATCTCGCAGGTAATCTCGCACAGTGGCGAAAGTGAGATTTGTTGAGACAAATGTTAGCTCTTGCCTTAGATTTGAGAAATCTGGGTTATCTGGGAGAGATCTGATCTCCCTGCTTCACTTTGCGAACTTTGGTCGACTTTGTTCTTCGCTGTGGTGCTGAATGAGAGAAGAGGGAGTCGCTGCACAATGCAGCTTTTGATAAGGAGCACGACGAACATGCATGAACAACACCACAACATGCTGTGTGCATGTGCACCAGCGTGCTACTCTACAACAACACAACCACACAACATGCTGTGTGCACGTGCACCAGCATGCTACTCTACAACAACACAACCACACAACATGCTGTGTGCACGTGCACCAGCGCGCTACTCTACAACAACACAACCACACAACATGCTGTGTGCACGTGCACCAGCGCACTACTCTACAACAACACAACCACACAACATGCTGTGTGCATGTGCACCAGCGCACTACTCTACAACAACACAACCACACAACATGCTGTGTGCACGTGCACCAGCGTGCTACTCTACAACAACACAACATGCTGTGTGCACGTGCACCAGCGCGCTACTCTACAACAACAGATGCAATGAGCATGCACTGTGCAGCTTTTGTTATGTACCAGTATTCACTGGTGCATGGTTTTGTCTTGTGAGTCTGTGGTGATTTCCAGTATTTTTTCACATGTCATTTTGCCCTAGAACCATAGAACAAAACAAGCAAACAAAAAGCCTTTCAGAGTTTTATTTCTGTTAAAAAAGATGAAAATACAAGAAGGATGACTCCTTTAAAAAGCTCAAAACTCCCGAGAAAGCCTGAAACCTTTTTTTTCTGTAGATGATACAAGGAAAAGGGTCTATGTAGGTGGAATAGTTGTGGGTTGTAGATTGTGTAGAATTAGTACACTAAGAAGTAGAGTCACTTTAACATCAAGAAGCAGGTTCTCTGCTTCTAGCTTTGTGTAGGTGACATACACAGACATTCATGTAGGTGTCCTGCCCACATACTTGAACAAAATGTGAACATTAGAGAATGTGTGCATTAGACACAGCATCCAAATAAGGAAAACTATTTGGACAATATTTGTAATGCTATGCCTCTTTAGTCCTTTTGGTACCACCAATGCTACCAGATATCCAATCAGAATTCGCTTGACATACAGCTCCACACATATACACACAAACAACGACAACTACACACACCCACACAATTACATGCAGCACGGTCAGCTTTGAACATATTCTGAATTGTATGAAAATTGTAAAAAATGTGCAAAAAAAAAGAGTAGTCGTGAAAGCCTAACAACCAGTCACAGTTGAGGTGACAGAATCTTGGTATATCAGCATTCCAGCAAACGCTTTTACATCCAAGGTGTCGGAGGGTTTGGTGGAGTCCCAGGGAGGCTGAGGCTTTTTTCAACAAAACTGTAAAATGTGCTTCCTTGGCATGGTTCCTCTGTGACTTTGAATATTTTTCTGAGTGTGTAACAGGATCAGTTTCGGGGGGGGTGGGGTTTGGGGGGGGGGCGACCTTTAGCAAAAAACTTCTGCCGCTCAGCTTTTCGTCCGCCGGAGGAGCGTGTGGCGCATCACGCGGGCCACCACCCTGCCGTTCGGGCTGACGATCGTTCGCTGACTTCGCCGGTGATCCCAGCCGCCTCGTGAAACACGAAGCCCGAGCAGGTAGGGTGAAAGGGTCCTGAGGGACGTTTAACATAGAGGAGGGGAGATGGGTTTATCCGGTTCAAATTGGTTTTGCCTCAGAGAGCTTCAAAAGCGCTTTGCTTGCACAGATGATGAAGGGCCTCTGACTGAAATGTTCCGGTTCTCTGGAAGCTATGAACAGCCTGGTACAATGCAATTGTGACTACTTTTTAAATCACAATACACTGTAGTCTTCATCTGATGTATATTACACACACACACACACACACACACATATATATATATATATGGTAAGTCAGGGTAAGTATGGCATCAGTATTACATAATTTCGAAGGTAATAAAAATGGCAGTCCACATGATTGAAACATTGAAAGGAAGGATCATGGCAAGTTAGAAAAGTTGCTCTGAGTGGAACAGAATGTTGTTCTAGAAGGGTATACCACTGGTTTGTAGCAAGGAATGGTTCATACCAAGGTCCTCCTGTCCTTGAAGGAAGGCAAAACCAAGCCGATATCAAAATCAGCTGCTGGGTTTCTGCTGTGGGGTTCTATGGTACCAGTCTGGGCACCACGATAAGCTGTTTCTCCACATTAGCAGACGCTTTGTGCTGAATAGGGCCCCTCAAACACATCCTGAGGAGACCTCTGAGACATCTTGTCTGCTCTGCCACACAAGGCAGGAATTTCCCCTAGTGATTCACCATGCATCATCTTAGCTCAATGACGGCTCTCGATTCATGCACTGCTGACTCTGCTCTTACTTCATCTGTATCACTGCTGACTCCAGAAATAGAACTACAGAAACAAGAACTCCGGAAACAGAACTCCAGAAACAGAACTCCATCAAGGCCCTCCAGAATCTGTGACTCTTTTGAACCTGCTTTGGTGCAAATGATATGCTAAAGCACAATCGATTGAAGCCACATCTTCCGAAAGGCATCATAAATGTAATGAGAAGGGGGCAGATGTCGTAGAGAGAGGGACTTACCAGAACCCAGAGTTTGTCTCTGTCCTAGAGAACACTTGCACCCCATCTAACAGGCCTGTTGTTCTACAGCTGATGCTAGTGTTTTTCACAGCATCTATAGACTTTAGATCCACTGATTTCAGATGAGATTCCAAACGCAAAGCTTGATCGGCAGGCCTTGATCGGCAATCCAACCCCGACATAAACATCCTGTGTAGTGTGACCACTTCCCTTGTTTAAAGTAGCTGGAAACTTCCCAGCGACTTGCACCAATGCCTTTCCAGGGCTCTGAAGAACTTCTGAGGTCATCTCAACTTTGCTGAAATGACCTCTTCTGAACAAGGTGGATGGCGGTACTGTTACACCTGCTCCCATGTCGATTTCAAATTTGACATCTGTGTTTCTAAGTTTAGTTTCCCCAGCCAAGGTTCCTGCGTGTCACCGCTGCTAATGCAGCCGAACAAATGCCTCCATAACTCACGTCAGTATTCACCTCTGCTGCAGGCCTGGTGATACACACTGTAGAGTCTTTTTCACCTGTGGTTGCATGCTTCTTGGGCACAGTCGCCAGCTGTGAGCCTCTTTTTCACACCTTTCACAAAATTGATTTTCCATCGATACGAGGTGACGTCTCTGCATTTGTTTGTTTGGGGGGGGGGTTTGCTTCTCACTCCATTTTTGTTGTATTAATACTGTCTGTTATTTCTTCCCTCCATGCAGTCGCTTATAAAATGACTTTTCAGTACATCTTGTCATTTTTTTAAGTAGTTTCCTCTGGAAAAAACCCTTATAACCACTCTCTCAAATGTCAGTTATGAACCCACTTGTAGCTGTTCCGATAGATTTTGATCCCGTAAGCCGACTCTAAGTGGTCTGCATTAGGTAGCGTACCGTATCTGCAGAGCTCTGAAAGACAGCAGAGAGCTATGATGAAGCTGTCGGCAGTCTGTCCAGCTTTAACGATGCTGCACTCGTTTGACTCCGTCACGATGTCAGAACATTCCGACCTTCTTCTCCCGTAGGGTAAATCGGAGCATTAACTTGACTTTCCCCCGCGTGAAGTGCAGAGTTGTCGGCCAGGTCAGTCCCCCCAAGCCTCTTCACCCACTTCAACCCCTCTCGTGGCCTAAAGTGAAATTTTGCCGGAGGTGGATCCTGAAACTGGTCCGTTTTGACCTCTGCCGAAGCGCACTATTCCTGAACCTGAAATCGAGTGCCATGCTCGAGGTGAAACTACATTTCAGTCTCTATTGTCCCACCGATCTTGCTGTAGACGATACTGGTGCTGCCTAAGTGGACACATCTGATTGAATCGGCACTTTGTATGAAAAGTGCTATACAAGTAAACTTGCCTTGTCTTGTCTTGTTTTATGAACACTAGACACTCTAGGGGAAGATGCTATATTAATATGTGGTTTTATTCTTTCTCTCATACAAGTCAGTATCTCTCACACACTCTCCCATACACCATTCCCATAAGCAGGCCAATTCAAATCACCTGCTACAACAGGAAAAATACCAGGGACTGAATGAAGAGAGGAAGTAGAAGGTTAACATCAAGACTGTGGTGTGGTGAGAGGGGCACGTGGAGGACAGGCTTCAGCAGATTCCAAGAATGATGTCAATCTCAGAAGAATGCATTCCTAGGAACGAACATAATAATGTGTCACACCCAGAACTTGTAGGCATCCAGGGAAGGGTCCTGTAGATAACTACACATCAAGACCAACTCAGCAAAGAACTGCTCATGTAGCTGTGTTTTGAAATCGTTTTTCCATTTTTCCATGTTGCTGTCATTTTTCATGTTCGTCTTAAGTTTCCCATCTATGGTTTGAAAAGCATCTCAGTTTCTCGAAGAAAACAGATCAGGAACTGCTTGTGTGTGTTTTTGTCACTGACGCTTATGACTGTGAAGGCAGCTTAATGTCACGCTGTCTTTTAAAAACGTTTAACCTCGACCATGTTGGTCCCCTGACAAAAGAGCATCGGAACAAGATCTTATCTTACACTTTTGCTCGGTGCACCTGGAACCTTTGCTGCTTCGTGCTAAAACAGTAAACCTTCGTTTGGCCTTTAGAAGCGAAACTGCTGATGTTCAGTGTTTGGTAAAAATGGAGGTTAAGTATTGGAACGAGGGCCAAGAGAAAACAGCAGATAGCATCCATGAGAGATGAAGTCAGTGTGTTTTGACAAATGTCCCCTTCCCACTTTCAGGTCTTAAGAGATAAATCCTTATGTTAGATTTCAAAACTTACCCAGGGGATCCGGATAAATCTAGTATATCAGCAGATGTGTGTCTCTGTGCTGTTTACTTGCTCTGAGAGCAGATGGCTCATCTTGGTGAGCAGTGATCAGTAACTGTTAAAGGCCTTAAACCAAAGGAAAGAAACAGACTGAAGCTACAGATGGTCCATGCCCCCATCTCAGCCTGAAACCACTGCAAATAGCTGCATCTCTCTCTCTCTCACACACACACACTCACTTTCCTTCTCTCTATCTCCCTCTCTCCCCTTCCCCCTCTTTTGCTCTCTCTCTCTCTCTCTCTCTCTCTCTCTAGCATTGCAGTTGGAATTAAAATCTTAACACTTTCTTGGAACCAAATGGGCACAGATTATAAACCAGTTGAGGACCAAATCATCTGACCATGTCCAGAGAAGAGGGAACCCTGAGACCAGAACACAAATTCAAACGGACGTAGTCATAAGCATCAGCACTGGCTGTACTGTAAGACTGAAGACTGTTTTTATTTATGACGGTCACCCAGATTCCTTAATCCACAATGGCTGGCCTTTCAACTGTGCTGTGGGTGGTTTTCCACATGAATAAGAGCAGAGATTATTAATTTTAGTTTGGAGGGCCCTATTCATTCTGCATGGCGCTGAATTGGATAGAAGCAGGTTTAAATGCATTAGATATGTAAAAATATGTAGAGCACTTTTTCCAAAATAATAGTATTTCTGTAGATCAGATATTCACCTGTTATTCAGACATGAAAATGGGCGTGGATTCACGTGTTTGTTTCGTTATCATTGTTCCGTTTCACCGGTGTCTTGTCTAACGTGAGTGTATTTAAGCGTGTGTCACCCCTTGTGTGTTGGTCTTTGTTGCTGTTATCGTGAGTATTGATGTGAATGTTGTTCGTTAAACGTAAATAAACTGACGCCTTTTTTCTTCACGGTCGGCATTTTCCTGGCTTTGTTTAGCTAGGCAGTCATTACAGACTGTAAACAGTATAGACTGATATTCTGGTACGGCCATGGAAATGTATTCACAAACATAAAGGTGTAGACAATCTCCCAAAAAACTCCTCCTGTCACTCGCCGAGTGACATAAAGGTTTCCGTCGCTAAATTCCCTGATCTAGTTTCTGAGACGTGTAGTTCAGGTTTAGAAAGTTAACATCCTCGCCAGCGTGTTTCTTCAGTCGCCTAGACGTGCTAACTAGATCAGGTTAGCGGGCAGAATTAACCTGTGAAAGAAACCGGAAGCTTCCATTTCTTTTTTAATCGCTGAGCTACACCCCTGGCTAGTTTGAACAGGTGTACATGTGCAGTTAACAGAGATGGCGACCTTATCTTTAATTCTCATTCTTTAAAAAAAATGTTTTTGGTCTTTGCTTCACATTAGGATGAACGTGTGTACAGTTTGTGGCTATTGTTCATTGGCATGGGTTTTTGAGCAGTGTTCCAGCCTACGGTTTTGTGCACCAATTTGGCCCTTATACCCCTACCTTAACGTCCTCACAACAGAACTTGCCCTTAATTTCAACTGTTCGAAAAAATGAGGCTAACTTTTAATAGCTTGTTAAAGCTGCTCTCAGCACCTTGCCAAACACCTCTAACTGCACTTTGTGAATAAATTACGAAAATCTTGATATAATGAAGCCACTTCACTCTGTGATCTGAAGCGGAGAGTCAAGTGATTTTTGGTTTTCGCAAAGTCCTGCTGGTAGAAAAGGTGTTGTGTGAACAGGAAGTGACTTCTAATGTCTGCATCTGCCATTCCACTGATTTTGGCCTTCCATTATGTCTGCTGTTGCAGTCTGTCTCCTCTCTGGCCACTATAGACTGGATTAATCAGACCTGAGTTCAACAATAACAGTTCTGAAAAACCCATCTCTCCATTTCCTGTTGGTCCTTTATTAAACATATTAGTTAATAATGATGATAATGGTGATGGAACAAACAAGCCTCTGAAGAATCAATGAGAGAATTAATCCAAACCATCTGAATATGCTGTTATTTGCAGGCAAGGTTTTATTTGGAGCGGGAAAGAATCAGGCTGACTGTGAGTGGTGTTGGATATGTCCCTGCCCAAGACTCGCTGAACCAGACACACTGAGATCTCCAGAGTGGCTGAACGCAGCTTTACATTTCGACTGTTTGCAGTTAAATTGCTAACGTTGATATTAACTGGCTTTAATGTATTAAACACTGAATGCACCCCATTAGTGTAAAGCCAATAACTGAAAAGTTGTGTTTTTTCTGTTTCCTCTGTAAGGTGGAAAACTGGTGCCACAACAGGTTGTTCTTAAACATTTAAGCACTCTCTTACTTGCATGTGTTGGTTTTGTGGCATTTTTTTGTTTTTTTCTTCCTCTCTCTCTCTCTCTCTCTCTCTCTCTCTCTCTCTCTCTCTCTCTCATGGATGTTTTGTTGGTGGTGCCTTGGTCTCTCTGCTCATTCTCTTCTGAAAATAGCCCAGCACCATTGCGAATTCCTAATGGTACTAACCCAGACAGGCAGCTCTCCTGGGGATCCCAGTCCTAGAGTCTCCACCCCCATTCTCACTTCTCGCCTGGCCTTTAGATTAATGACACATTAACGGACTCCATACAACCTGAATGCACTGTGTGTTTTCCAAGCAAAGAGTTTGACATAATCACACGATCAGTGATGAGTTTAACTTCATTTAACATCAACCACTGTAGGTTGTTGTTTCCTACACCCAAAAGTGAATAATTACATAGTGAAAACTCTTGGGGGGGGAAAAATTCAAACCTTTTGACTTATGAAAAGTGATTTAGGTGGTATTTATAGAGAGGTGATAATTGCTGAGACAGTAAGTGATTATTTTTTCCTGAGTTTTCATATTTTGACCTTGGAGAGGCCATGAAATGCTACAAGGTCATTTGAAAATGAAGTCATTACATGGTGTTATTATAATAATTAATATAATAGTTTGTTTACAGCCTGTCCTGTTTACATGTCTTCAGTGTGGATCATTAGTATCTTTTTTTCCTCAGATCATGGGGTGTGTATACACACACACACAAACACACACACACACACATATATATATATATCCAATCTAATTACATCATCCCAAAGGTGTGAAGTAAGAATAGTATTTGGTTTAGTTACCTATTCCCACCTTAACTAGAGTGAAGCTGTAATGCACCATGACTGCACAGATGAATCACTAACAGGTCTAATCTGAGATGACACCAAACCAAAGGGTTAAATTGCACTGAGTTAAATTGTCTTTGTTTCTTCCATTGAGGAAATGGTCATATTGCGAGAATTCAGAAGTGCTTGATCCCACAGAACTGCAGCCCTGCTACATCAGCTCCCAGCTCAGTGTCGATTCTGATAAAAAATGGACTCCCCTTTGTTGTGTGGTCGGCAGGAGCTGGTGGGTAGCACCCCAACTCAGAGGAACTGGAAGGGAATCGCCATCGCCCTGCTGGTCATCCTGGTTATCTGCTCTCTGATCATCACCTCTGTTATCCTGCTGACCCCACGTAAGTCACATCCAAGTCTCTGCGCGGCGTTGGCTGCCGAGTTTTTTTCCCCAGTGAGAGTCATTTCACTCCGTCACTCCGTAATGGCTCTTTAATGTGTGTTACGGTAATGATTCAGTCCACGGAATATCATGGATTATCACCGTCTAATTGCTACAGTCGTTTATAAAATTGGCAGGACATCAGAGGTTCCATTTACATCTTGTTGGGTGTAATTTTTTTGCTCCTGTGTTTTATGGTTGGTGACCAAAGATGGCAGAACTTTTCAATTATACTCTCATGTCCCAGATCGGAGTCATTAGAGGATAGTGGTTTTCCATTTGTGAATTTTTCATACATTTGCATAATTATGTGGCAGAGATGCAGTTAGTCATCTGGAGCAGTTACATCATTTGTTTGAGATTGCTTCTAACAACACTGCAGTTTCAAGGTAATAAGAATGGTGTCCATTGAAAACCTTGAGACTTCAGCAGCGCTTTTATCACATGTAGTATACCAGTCATTCAAGAGTTTACCTCCTGAGAACGCCTCCAAAAAATCTGAAATCACAAACACTATTTCGTAATCTAGGTGTCCTGAGAGGTTAGAGGTGAATCTAGGAAGACTGTGGGATGAGAGCTCTACATTTTTACAAGATGCCTTCAGGGCAGTGGTCTTCACTCCAAGTCCTGGAGGGCTACAGCATTATATGATTCTTGATAAAGAGCTGAAGATCTGTGTGAAGTGCATCAGAGCATGGAAAACTCTGGCCTGAGCTTTGATGTCGCCCTGTGTTGTGATGTGAGCAGGAAAGCCTGCACTGGGGTAACAGATTAGTGTGACTCCTAATTTAAAACAAACAAATACAAAATAACAAGAACATTGGATCAATGTTTATGGATCAGTGTGAGCCTGATCTGATACCACTGTCTCCTCAGACACCACTGTCACCTCTGTACTGCCACCTACCTCTGATTCTACCTCTGATTCTACCTCTGATCCTATCTCTGATTGTCTCTGGCCTCAAATGCTTGGTAGGGAATTGCCCTCGCGAGATGAATTTGAGACAGTCATCTGTGAATATCAGCATGACCTTGGACACTTCTGCTTGTTGCTGCTGTCGTTTGGGCTTGGCTGTATCTCAGATTACTGTATTGGTAGTCTTAAGCGATACAATGGAACCCTTTCAGTATTTTGAAAAATTTGCTACTGGGGTGGAAAAATCCATCACAGCAAAGGGAAAACAATGTCTGAAAGGAGCCTAGCTCAAGTAAGAGCAGGAAAATTATAGCGACAGCAACCGTGGAAAACAAAACAACACCTAGACAAAAGCTCTGTTATCTGCAGTGGTAGCTCAGAGAGTACATGTGGTGGTCTGTACAAGCCCTTCAAGACAAGAATATTTGTTTTCCCTAGCACTGTGTTCTCATCAGCTGTGTGAGACTGGCGTTATATTTGTGTCAGAACAGGTTTTGACAAAAAAAATTTCTAAAGCCAGACACCCCTCAGTCTGGCTTTGCTCAATAGAATTCCAGCCATCCAGTAAATCTGCAGCTTCCAAAACCTGTCTTTACTACACAGGAGATGGTAGGGAACTGGGGACTAGAAGAGGTGAGATCTGGCGTGTGTAGACCACCACATGTTCCTGTGTTCCTTATTGCCCCTGTAGCTACCACTGCAGACAGGACAGCTTCTGTCGAGGTGTTGTATTGTAGATCTGGCGCATCTGTGGAGATGTGAGCATGAGACACAGCCACTGTCTGTCTTAGCAGGCGTGAAAGCGAGGGGTGGGGTTGTGGGGGGGTGGATTAGCATTCTGGAGAAAGCATGTGCGTTTTGCTTCATGTCCCCGCCGGAGACGGAGACATCCAACCTAAGATGTTCTCAGCACCGACTCCAGCACCAGCTGCCAGATGCACGAGCTTTTCTAGTCAGCGACAGATGAGGTGCCGATGTCAACACACTTCCCCGACTTGCACCAATGCGACTGTACCAGCCGCTTCCCCAACCTTCTGTCACAAGATCTCGGCCGTCGTCTGCCAGCCAGAATATTTCCCAGTAAAAAAAAACAAAACCGGTGGTTTCGATCTTAACCAGAGATTTTAGACCACTGTAACCTGAAGAGAAAGTATCACAGAAACACATTCCATTCACGAGGGGAGTGAGAAGCGTCACCTCACTTCGTTTGGGCTTTGCAACCACTACAGCAGATCCATCTTTGCTAATAAGACCCCCTGATTTACACTGTTTGGACTAGTATTGCCCTGGTGTTCTTACCCTCATGTTGCCATGCTAGTTCAGATGATTTCAAATAGCTTTGCCATGTTTTTTTCTGAATACAGTAGTTTTCAGAATGTCAGATATATCAAGCTAGAATGGCAGGAAACCGGATCAGGCTGAAATAGCCGAGTTCTGTGTTCACTCTTTCATTATGTAGGGACATGAGTAATTACTGAGAAATGCCCTCAGATATTAATAATTGAGAAAGGATTAAATATGACTAATCAATAATAAAAAGAACTTGCATTTAGCAGGGGCTCTTTTACACTACTTTAATACAGTTTATGGCTTTTTCTTGAGTGGCACAGTGCGGTAAGTAGACTGCATGCGCTGAGAAGAGCGAGATTTATTAAGCACAAATCCGTAATAGACTGTTCGGTAGAACAGTCCAGAGTCGAATAGTCAACAAACGGTCAAACCAGGAATGAAACGAACAGGCTCGATAATAAACACTAAACAAAAGCAGAGAGACAATAGACTTTAAACAGTAAACTTCAAATGCTTCAAATAACAGGTAAACAATTCCGACGGTTCAAACATATGACAACAGCAGGTAAACAATGACCAGAACTGAAGCAGATGAAGACTAAATACCAAACAAAAACAAAAAACAGAAACGGGTGAAACTAATAACTGAGAAAACCAAAACATGACCAGGGATGGAACAGAAAAAGCTTAACCAGGGGAACCATGATGCTAGGGGAGGGACCATCATGACGCCCTGTCTGTTTTTACTGAGGTAGCATGTTTTATCTGATCTTTAACACACATCTATTTACTGCAGACGATGACGACAGTCTGGCCTCAAAGAAGAGGGTCACCGTTGAGGACCTCTTCAGCGCGAAGCTGCAGGTTCATGACCCTCAGGCCCGGTGGCTCAGCAGTAAGTAGGACATTTAGTTTTTTTGCCATATCAGAATGTGTGTGTGTGTGTGTGTGTGTGTGTGTGTGTGTGTTTGTGCGATGGTTCATTGGAACATTTTGTGTCCGGTGGAGCTAGTGATAACATCACTTGGCCCAGCATTGTGTCGTTAAACCTTCCTCTCCCCTCTATCACAGGCTTTCCTGTAGTCAACTAATCATATGTTAAACTTATCAGAACTCAACTGCACTTTGTCCCATGGGTTTGCTGACGAGAAGACCTGATAGGTGCCTTAAAGATGCCATTAGATACTGCAGACATCTGGGTTGGGCACATCCAGCCTTCATTGTGCGAATGATGGTTATCTGACCAGCAGCCCTTGGAATCACATTGTCTTGGGTATCCTGTCACCTGAGGGTTTTGCTAAGGACAATCAATAAGGCTTAGAATTAAAGGTTCTGAATCATCTGTTGGCATTCACAGTGTGACGGTTACCCTTTCCCCTGTTCTCAGCTGTTAGCTTTTGGTGCCAGGTCCTGGTGGTGAGGCAGTTCCACGTGCTTTTTGTATGTAGTTAGCCTGTTTCACTGCAACACAATGAAGCAGATGTTCTCCCAAACTTCATCCTTTCATCCTCCATCCACAACAGTTTAAACTACAGATGGGATACATCTGTACATGAGCACATTTCCCCCTTCTGCATTACGTTGGCTGAGGATGGCATTCACTTGTTTCCACAGTGTTTTGAACTTCGAGTGAGCATCCAGTACCTCTCAGTAGTGTAACCGATCGACCAACGCTAATCAGTCATTTTGGGACAGCAAAATATGTGGAGAACTTAGGTTCTCACAGGGCCAGGTCCAGATCGCAACGTTTTGGAAAGTTGGCAGATGTTAGAAGCTCATCAAGAAGACCCCCAGAGCACATCCGCTACCAGATGGGTCGAGATAATTAACCACGAGAGCAGAGGTTCACGCCTCTGCCAGGGACAGACTTATGTCCCCACGAGGAGACTCCTGCTCTACTGAATGCTCGGGATTTAACATTTCCTCTTTCTAGTGGCACGTTGGCATTTTGCAGCTTTCTGGGCATGTCAGCTGGCGTTGGCGCCTCATCCTCAGTGTCTGCTGTAAGCCCTGCTTGATACTGTTTTGGGGGCCTTCTTCATTGGGGGCCTTCTCCATTGGGGGCCTTCCTCATTTGATGGCCAAGGACCATCCCTGAACTGAGTGAGAAGGTCCGCAAAGAAATGTCACCTAATGATCCATGTATGTTGAGGTTCACTTGCACTTTGGTTATGAGGTGTGGATATGCAAGGATCCAACACAGTTGTTTAGGTGCTGCAAAATTCAAAGTGCATATCTGACTGACCGCTTTTGACAATCTGACACATTTGACCATAGGATAGAAGTTCCTTAGTGTGTAATTGTTTTCAGTTAAAAAAAAAAAAAAGAGAAAGAAAAGAAACACAATTTTCCTTTGAGCTTTAAAGATTACATACAGACCTACAAGATGTTTTTTTCTTAATTTTACATCATTACTTCCGTTCTGGTGCGTTACGAGGGCTTATCAGACAAATGCAAAAGTCCAGCTGCAATATGAATCTGTTTCTTTTATTCAGCCCCTGGCATAGAGTGTGTGTGAGTGTGTGTGTGTGTGTGATTGTGAAAGAGTTATAGCTCTCAGCTGTACAGCTTGGAGCCCAGGGAAGGTGCTGTTATCTGTTATCTGGAGTCAGTCACGGTCTGTAGCTTCTCTTTGTAATGCTCCTTTTAAAAAGTGATTATTCATCTGTATTATTAATCACAGTGGAAAGATTCAGCATTCAGGCCTCTGGCACACTTAGTGAGTGTGTGAGAACAACTCCAGTATGTATGTATGTATATATATAAATAATGGAATAATGAAATGCCAAAATTGGTATACCACAGTAAATACAATATATTAAGACACAAAGTATACCACAATAAATACAATAAATAAATGTAATATTAAGTAATCTTGGATTTGGAGAACAGTCTGGACCTACAGACCCAGTGTTTTCCTTTCAGGTCCTGGTGCAGGGAGCAGAGCCTGTCCCTCATGGTCCCGCTGTTAACTAGAGCGCACGCTGTTAACTAGAGCGCACGCTGTTAACTAGAGCGGACACTTACCCTCGTCCTGTTCTCCGCCCGCAGGCCACGAGCTGCTCTACCGCAACCAGGACGGCGACGTGATCAAGCTGGACGTGGAGAGCAACGTCTCGACGGTCCTGGTGGAGAACCGGGTGTTTGTGGGTGCTCCTTTGTAATTTCTCCCCACATGCACGATAAGACTTGGACTTGTGTGTCTGGTGTTTTGGGTAATTCGGCTCATGCCGAGTGAACAGGCTCTCATGAAATGAGCGCGGGGTAAATCCATGAGACAAGCGCGGGGTAAATCCATGAGACAAGCGCGGGGTAAATCCATGCCTTGTATAATTTAAGTGGGTACAGAAGTGGCATAGTATGCTTGAGCTATTTGTCATGCTAACAGAATGGGGTTTAATGGAATGTTCTTGTTCTGGATTCAGCAAAATCACAAAGCCAGCCAATACCAGGTCTCCCCTGATTTGACTCATGTGCTACTGGCCTACAGCATCTTACCAGTAAGTCCTTCCTGTATGCTTCGCTCATTTTGCTCATTTCCTACCAGGAACTTTAAAAAAAAGCATGAACCCATAATCGGTGTTTCTGCTCCAGTTTTTTTTCCGCGTGCCACAGTTACCTTCATGGTTTCTGTGGGGGTTTTTTTTTCTCTTCTGGATTGTCCTGATTTCGATAATCCCAAGGATCCCCTCAGTATCTGTTTGCTGCGTTTGTGACCGTGTGTTATGACGTTGGAGCCGGGTTTACCGAGGCTAGTGATGTCTGTGCTTTCTCCACAGATCTATCAGTACTCCTACACGGCATCTTATATCGTCTGCAGCCTCACCACCCCGTGAGTCCTGACTTCTCTCGCCGGTCGGGCCTGTGCCATAAATGTAACGAGCTCGGAATTATAACAGATGATCAGATAGAAAAGGGCTGCGTGAGTCCTGTTTTTTTTAGTGCAACGATGCACCACGGCAGTCAGGGCTCGGTTCGTGCTGCCATCTAGTGGCGGCTGCGTGGAGTGCGGCTCGTTTGGAGACCGTGCCGTTCCTCGGTGGAGCTGGTCCGGTTTGGTTGCCCTACTGGGGTATATCAGCACATACTGTGCTCCACCCGCATAATTACAGTTAGTCGTTCTGATTCTTTCAGTACGACAGGAGTGTAGTAGCTGGTCTGGGAGCAGATTTGAAGCCAAGATAGAGCACCAGGCCACAGAGGTAATTAGAGTCTTACAGGATGAGCACTCTCATGCGCCTGCACACACACACACACACACACACACACACACCGAAAGGAAACGATAGAAAGGCCAGCAAGTGAGTAATGGTGTTCAAATCGTGGACCAGTCCATAAAGCTTGGAGGGCAGGGAAACATGGCAAAGGTTTCTCTTGTGTGGAATGTGATCGTGTTCTTTTTGCTCTCCACAGGGACACGGTGGTCTTGACTCCCAACGAGGTTAAGAGCACAACACTGCAGTATGCTGGATGGGGCCCAAAAGGCCAGCAGCTGGTGAGACACACACACACAGGAACACACAGAGTAACAGATGGCACCAGAGTGGCATAGCTCCACGGGTATCAGTCCTGGGGATAATACACAACTGCAGGCTTGTATTTTGCTGACCTTCAGTGTGTGGGGGTGTGTGTGTGTGTGTGTGTGTAGCAGCCGTATGATACAGTATAGTGCTGATCCAGAAAAATAAGATATTAGAAAAACTGAGAAAATAAAATGAACATTTGTCTTTAAATTTGTCTTTAAAATTGGAGTTTAGAAAGATAAATGGTAGGGATGTGTGATATTATGTGCCTGGCTGGTGTACGGCAGGTCTCTACAGAGAAACCCTTTGATGGATGATATCACAGGGTGGGGGTGTAGAATATTATACATTTCTATGTTCCTTCTATTATGTTTATTTTAATTAATTAATATTCAATTAATTACTTTAATACATGAATTACCATGAATTAATTGAGGCCTTGCAAGTAATTAAATATGTGAGTGCCTTTGTAAAAATCACTAAAATGTGGTATGACATGGTTTGTCCTGTATATAAAATGAAACCATCACTAAAGTGTTCCTCTGCTTATTTGGCAATAATTTTTAAATTTTTAAAATCAAATAATTCTATAAAGCCTTGCTGTGGAATCATGATGTTGGCTCAACATCGTCATCGGCGATGGACAGTGGTATCGTGTATCGGCCCAGACATAATAGGTGGGTTCAAAGCCATGCAGGGCTTTGAAGGCTAATTGCAGGATTTTATAGCACTCATACTTTGAAACTGTTAGCCAGTGTAAGGAACAAGGGGTAATGTGAGCAGAATTCTTAGGTATTTGGACTCTTTGTATTGCTTTTTGAATATGTTGGAGAGGTAAACCACAGAACAGAGTTGTGGTATTAAAATGAAGGTGTGTACCAGGGTCTCAATAGGGCCAAGTCGGGGACTATTGAGCTGTTTTAGTCAGTGATGTTGGTCAAAGGTGAGACAAGGGGTCCAACTGTACACCAAGGTTTCGATCAACAGCAGAGGTTAGAGGTTAGAGTGGTTTGACTAGACTGGGAAATGAAGTGCTACAGGTTGACCCCAGTTGCCCTGACAGACATCAAGTTTTCATTCAGTTAAAATGTATGTATATACAGGAGAGGGTGGACTGTTAGAGGGAGAAGAGGATGGTGTGTTAGAGGAGAAGAGGGTGGTGTTGGAGGGAGAAGAGGATGGTGTGTTAGAGGGAGGAGCACAGCTCAGCAAACGTCAGTCAGTCACAAGCTGAGATGCAGGAGACACACACACACACACACAGCCTGCTTTTTTCTGATGTCTTTGAAAGCTCTCTTTCATCTCACCCTCTTTTTGAAGCCCATGACCTCACCTTTCATTATCTCCTCCAATCCTCATATTCACCACTGCTCAACCCCCCCGGCGCCTGTTAGCATCGCGACGCGATCGTCAGCTGCTCGTTCAACCTGCTAATCACCTCGTTATTAACATAGTAATGGCGCTGCTCGTTAACACTCACACCCAGAAGTCATGATTTACCATCAGCATCTGATCTGAGTAACTGTGATGAACCCATCTTGTCCACATTGTGCTTCTGCCACTGTAATGAAGTCATGGCAACGTCATCACACGTAACGGCAGCATTGAAAGAGGAATACTGGCATGACATCAGAGCTCTGGACATAGACGTATCCGTGCTGCACATCTACATTTACACTAGTAGAAAAAAATTTGTCTCTCAACTATAAAAATGAATGTGCTCTAACAGTATACATAAATGTTACATAATTGCTTTGATTTGTGTAAATGTTGGCCTTAAATGTTTGATTTTTAAAAAGAGGTGATTGACTATAAAGTTGAATGAGATTTGTAATATTACAATAGTCTCAGTCAGAGGTGGGCATACAAGAGTGAAGAGCAACGCAAAGTAGCCTGCTTGGAAGATACGGCTGGTTTAGAACATCCCAAAGAGCAAAACGGCAGGACAGCTGCAGAAGCTTTCTTGCACACTCACAGTATCTGGCAGGAACCGTGTCTAAGAATAAACATGGACAACAGTGCAGTTGACATTGTGATGAACTTACAAGGGACACCTCCAGGTTCTGTATTTGAAATAGCCTGTCTTGTGGTATCTCTTCACAGATCTTCATATTTGAGAACAACATCTATTACAAGCCTACCGTGACGGACCATCCGATTCGCCTGGTCACTACAGGAAGAGACGGCGTCATATTTAACGGGCTCTCTGACTGGCTTTATGAAGGTGAGAGCAGAAAGTTTGTGTTCTTCTGACATCAGTAGCCCTCCATTAATTCTGCAAAATTGCCGCAGTATCTTTGGATTCGTGGTTACAAGCTTCTGCTCATTTGATGGTCTGCTAATAATGTGTTTTTGTTTTTAGATGATTAGCATGAGAGATTCCAGAAATAGCTGTGAAGGTGCTCATATTTGTAAACAATCGTTTTTTATAAACATCTGATTCATCTCAGTGACTTCAAGATTTAGCTTTATTTATCTATTAAGTCTTTGTGTTTCAAATATGAATTCATTATTCTTAATAATGAACATATTTTGTGGTAATAGATTGAATTCCATTTATTACTGCTTGATGAGCTAACTCTGAACACCATGTGGTTGGTATCTCGTTCCTTAAAGATAATTTGCAATTGAATTTGCTTCGTCTGTATTTGTTTGTTAATTTGCTTACTTGCTTGTTTTGGAAAGGGTGAAAGAGGAAGTTACTGAATCCTGAATGAGTTTTCTTCTCTTTGTGATTTAGTGCTTGTTTCTGAGTGTAACCACATGGGACCGGCAAAGGCCAGCAGGCAGTTCTGTTGATGCAGGAACAGCATGACCCACATCTGCATTCACATTCGTACTCTGGGTTAAAGTGATTCAGATTTTTAAAATGATATCGTCTGTATGCGAAAACGAACGCTGGTGCCTTACCAGCTATTTTGAGAAGCTTTGAGTAGAAATAGCTCATTAGATTTTTTCATGGCATTGATCACAAACTTTTGTTTCAAGGACTTCAAAGTAAGCAAGTAACCATAGACTGCACTGCCCTCTTTTGAAGTACAAGCTCCTCTCTGAAAAGAAAAGACTTCTCGAATGTGTACTGAACAAACTGTAATTAGTGTTTAAATACAGGTTATTCCACATCCAGTCCATCCCACGCTGATGTGATGGTAGTCATGGAATGTTTACGAGTGGAATGTTGGAAGTTACTGTGGATCCCATTAAAAAAAAAAGTGTGTGTGGGGGGGTGTTAATCTACGTAATCCCTGATGTGGATTTAGAGCATATATTGTAGTACGTGTATTGTTCTGGGTTCTTGATATTGACTGAAAAGGACATATCCAGTGTACAGTGCAAGCTGTACGTTATCTTGCTATGCTATGTTGTGTACGTAAGCTATGTTGTGCTGGAGGGTTCTGACGGAGTTTGAGATGGTCATGTCGAAGTCTGGCCACTTCAAACTTTGGCTTTCCCCAAAGTGCAAATATCTCACCTTCCACTTCCAGGTCATCTTTTGTGTTGTTTATGATTCATTTAGAACATTGTTTATTCTCTTGCTTCATAGTACAAAGAAGTCAATGAGAGCTTCTTAGCTGATGCAAGTTAATCTTTCTATCATTTGTCCTTTAGACTTCATCAGGCTGTTGGTGTACAGGTGTGAGATGATTCATCAGGCTGACCTTCACACATTCACTGTGTGGTTCACTGTTGAGTTCAGGACCTCTCCCTCGATCAGCCCCCCTCCACCTCTCCCTCGATCAGCCCCCCCTCCACCTCTCCCTCGATCAGCCCCCCCCTCCACCTCTCCCTCGATCAGCCCCTCTCCACCTCTCCCTCGATCTGAGCCCCCAGCTTAGCTGTCCTCCTCCAACCCCAGATGGTGCGGAGCTGAGATATGGGCTCCGCTCCTCCGCACCACCACCCTGGTCTGACACGGCGCACCATGTTCATCCTCCATGCTGTCTTTTCTGTTTCCCACTCTAACAGTTTTACATCGATATCGACTCCAGGTTTCTTTGTTTTGTTTTTACTCCCTCCCTCCATCCTCCATGTATGTGATTCACTGTTTCCTTCCAGACGGGGATGGAATTTTTGATGGCACCTCGCTCGGTGTCTGGATTTAGGGGTTTGCTGTAGATGCAGACTGGAGAATTACAAACACCTCCTCCTGGGGAGATCTTTCTCCTCACTTGCTGGGTTGTGTGTACATGACTCATGTGACTTCGTGAAGCAGGCTCGCCAGTGTTTACTGCCTCTCACGGCCACAGGCCAAAGCTGTAATGGAGCTCTACTGCCACCCTGTGGTTGTAAGTGGCATTCAGGTCAAGCTTCCTTTTATTAAAATGTTCTTAACGGCAGCGATTCAACAGTTCTGATTCTTTTGCTGATATGGCTGTGGTCATGCGGTATTTGTCTTTGTCAGTCTAGCCTTTTTTAACAAATTAGTGGGTGGAAATTCCAGTTATTTTGTTTCCTGTCTAAGATGTGTGGCTGTTGTTAAAGAACAAGGTCAGATGTTTGAATAGAACCGAGAACTGGCTTTAATGTTGATCTGAGGCTCCCAGAGGCTACTGAGTGAATTTAAGCATATAACTGAATAATGTTTACGGCCCTGAAGTTTCATCCAAGGTGTTTTCATGCACTGTATGAGAGAAAAAGAAGACATTCATTAATTTCACCATAATCCACTCAGTCACCACAGTGGTGCAGAGTGAGTCGGGTGCTCGTGTTTGGGAATCAAAGCTCATCTTACACTACCTTCCAAGTTTATGTAGTAGTTAACCCAACTGTTTGTGAACAAACTTTACTTAAAAACCAAACTAGAGATGATTCATCTTTTGTTAAATTGTGTGTGTTAAAGCTGAAGACCGTGGATTAATAAGTCTTCAGTAATTGTCCTTCTGAGACATTCTGCGGTGCGTTTTGGTGCGGTGGACTACAGCTAGCAATTCAAAGGAAGCCAACTCAAATGAAGCTAACGTTCTGAAAGCAGCTAGTATCCAAGGTGGTTTCTACAGCACTGAGCAGGCTGTTCCCCCAGTCTGTCTGCACACTGTAGTTGTTCCATAAGCACAGTCATGTTGCTTCTGACGTAGCTGCTCGTGTTTATTAGCTGCCTTGTTTGGTCGGGCTCCGTAGCTTGGACACCCCAGGCTCCCACAGTCCACCTGCTGAGGAATGGGACTCGTGGGGTGCGGTGCTGTGGGGGTGG
>JAOXYF010000016.1:8161732-8182440 GCA_028565775.1 Sternarchorhynchus goeldii
GGTGGGGGGGCGGAGATGAGGTTGGGTGGAGCTGTCAGCGTAAATCACAGCCTCCGCTTTGTTTGCTCGCACTGCAGTTATAGGAGTCGCACCACACCCTCCCACTTCGATACTGGAGTCTCGGACACATCAAAGATCTTCAGGAGTGTTGGATTTAAAAATGACTTTGTTTAGAGGCACATCAATACAACCAATTCAACTAATTAATGTAAGGATTTAAGGACAGCTTCCTAGAAAGTAGTGTTGGGCTGATATGTGAAATTATTGCGATACTTTAAATTCGTGATGATATTAAACAAATTCTCATTCTGTTGCTTGTTCTGACATACAATTGTTGCAGTTTGTGTGGATTCTCCATTATTGATCCATTCCCTCTGTACATATAAAATATAAAAATAAAATATAAGTACTAATATTATTCCCATTAGCATTAACAAGTGAAATGTTTAGCAGGTGATAATTATATCACTATGGGAAACTATATATGAATCAAAACTGTTTTTCTTTAACAGATTTTTTCCCCCCAGAATTAAGATTTGTTGTCTTTCTCTTTTTTGCTCTCACTAAGATGCAGCAAATGCTTACATAATGGCCAAAAGAACTTGACTTTGTAAAAAGTAGAAGCTCTACCAGACAACAAGAAGTAAAGAAAACAAGTGATAACAAAGGGCTGTAATTTGAGTTATTATATAAAAATTAATAACTGCTAGATCAGTGGTCATTGAGACTCTACAAATAGACGAGTCTTCAGTCTTCATTTGAACATGTCTGGACAGCCATTGGAAGGTGGTTCCACCATTTGGGACGGAGAACAGAAGCTTGTCTTCTGTGAGGCTGTTAATGAATATAACGGATGTTATTTCTCCTAGTTCTGTTGTGATTCAAAAACCTCATAACCAAACGCTTCTTCCGACTGGCTTTGTTGCAGAGGAGATTTTCCAGAGTTACACTGCTCACTGGTGGTCACCGGACGGCCTCAGGCTGGCTTATGCCACCATCAACGACACTCTAGTGCCCAGCATGGAGGTTCCGGTGTTTACTGGCAGCCTGTACCCACGCAGTCAGGAGTACCGCTACCCAAAAGTAAGTGTTTGTAGTCTTCTTGCTAAGTGCTAAGTGCTAAGTCACCATACAAGTGATGGTGGCTGTAGTGTGTAATATTCTCCACGGGAGGTAAAATCCTGTCAGCCGGTACAGCGTTCGGGCTCCTAGCCATCTGAAGGGTGCGCATAGAGCGCTTTTGTCAAAAAGCATCTTTCTAACCTCACAAGTCTCACTCCCTAACGGCGAACACCAAAAACAGCTCCGCCCACCTCCATCTTATATCTAACAGGCGACAGTTTTGAGGAACAATAGCAGACTCTCTAGAGCAGCTGTTGGAAGAGGGCCAATCAAAATGTGAGTGTGAGACAGCAGGTCTGCTGCACTGATGAAGGAGGAGAACCGAGACGGTTACTTTTTGTTTCCACAGTCAAACCCCATCTATATACAGCATGTTATTACTCTAAAACCCCACCTACATACAGCATGTTATTACTCTAAAACCCCACCTTCTAACATCCGGTCCTTCTCTCTGTATTTTGCCATGACATATTAAAGGAAGATATTAGTCCTAAAACTGTGAGCCATAAATACATAAAACCACAAACTGCTGGAATTTGTGAGGACTTGTTGTTTTCCCCACTTGTGTGCTTTATTAGTACTTTTAAACAGCTCTGACTTCATTGATTTCATGTTTTAGGAAGAAGTTTAACTGTTTTAAGGAATTGTAATTATTTTGAGCTCTTTAAGAAGACAAAAACCTGTTCTGCAACTGTCTTTGCATTCAGGTGTTCTTTTATCACAATGTTCTTAACAGCAAGTGATCCAACCAGTTCTGGTCCTTCTGCAGACACAAACTATTGTACCTCACCATATGCCAGTTGCTTGAAACTTCATATCAGATTTGAGAATCACACACACATACACACACACACAAATAACGACCTCAATATCCTGCCTTGGGGCACTCCGCAATTGGTGGATCCAGTTAAAACAAATGCACACAAAACCTTTCTGTAGTGTAAATGAGTAACTTTCTTCCAAGAGTAGAAATGTATAGCAAATGTATAGACACTACACACATTTTTGTTGGTTTTGGCAGGCTGGCGAGGAAAACCCCGATATCTACCTGTCGGTGGTGAGTCTTAATGGCCCCTTGCACACAGTCAGGATGAAGAAACCTGAGGACCCCAGGATTGGGTGGGTAGTCATCACACTAGATCTGATAACGCTGTTCTGATAGTGTTCTCACTAGTTCTGATAACGCTGATGACTAAAATCCACCGATTTGCCTTGTAGCGATCAATAAAGCAGACACAGGGTTTGTGTCGACTCGCACAACATCTTCACGCATTGAGAGGGTGGGGAATGATCTAACCCTAACCCAAATGGGATCACCTGACGTGGTTCATGTGGTTATGAAGTGTGGTCCTCTTTCAGGAAAGAGTACTACATAACCATGGTGAAGTGGGCCACCAGCACCAAACTGGCCGTGAACTGGCTGAACCGGGGACAAAATAACTCCATCCTGACCTTGTGTGAAACCACCACAGGAATCTGCACCAAGGTGAGCCTCTCTCTCTCTCTCTCTCTCTCTCTCTCTCTTTTTTTCTTTCTTCGTTGGTTATGTTTGGGTATGATATAGTAGAGTAGTAGTCTGTGTGCTCTGTTCTTCATGGTGACCAGTGAATGTTATCTTATTAGTACAATGGAAGCTGCTGATGCCTGGATGTTATTCACAACGTACCTAAACTGTCTCTATCGCTTGCTCTCCCTGTGTCTTCCCTCTGGTGTTAATGATCCAAGCTGCAGGAACCCTCTGTACCTGCACTAAATCAATAAACTCCACATTACCAAACTCATTCAACTTAATTAGAACACTAGTTCTTATTCAGAGGAATGGCGTCTCGGTAATTTGCTGGTCTCTTATTACTAACAATTGCTGAGGACTGTGGGCAGATCAGAGAGGCGTAGTTGTAACAGACCCGGTTTGCTCAGAAAAAACTGAAATGACTCGCACAAGCAGGGTCGAGCTGAGCTGTGCGGCACACACACACACACACCCACAAGCGAGTAAGCGAGAGGGAGAAGGGCGTGATCCACTGACGCGCTGCTGTGTTTTCAGAAACACGAGGATGAGAGCGAGAACTGGCTCCACCGACAGGTGAGTCAACACCGTCTGAGGCAGCGCATCAAGGGCTTTCATCTCCGAGTGAAGACCACGTGCCACTCCGAGGGCCCCTGTAGAGTCAGATATTCAGAAATTCAGAATTCAGGACGGTGCGCGGTGCTTTTCAGTCACCCTGTTCTCTCTCTTCAACCCTTTAACCCCACACACGGGCGAACGCTCTCCTCACAGAATGAAGCGCCGCTGTTCTCTCAGGACGGTTTCAGGGTCTTCTTCACCCGAGCAGTGCCCCAGGGTGGCCTGGGCAAGTTCTTCCACATCTCCATGTCCACGTCCCAGGTGAGCTCGCCCTCCCGTGCCCAACTCCACCCAAAGCCATCCTCCACCTATCTGTGTAGCTTTGAAACCGCTGGAATGGTGAAAGTCTCCTCCCCCCCTTCCGTCTGTGGCAGTCCAACAGCAGTTCGGACACACTGCAGTCACTAACCTCAGGCAACTGGGATGTGACCGAGATTTTGGCCTACGACGAGAAGACCCAGCTGGTGTACGCATCTCACGCCGACACCTGCACACCTCACACTTCAATTCACATCATTCTTCGATTAGTGTTTTTAGCAACGACGCCCAGTGTTGTCACTAAAAAGCCTTTTCTGACTTGCTGGTGTTACTTTCCAGGTACTTCCTGAGCACAGAGGACGATCCAAAGAGGCGACATCTGTACAGGTACCGGCTCCCCCGTGTCCTCTTACTGAGCCTCGCGCTGCTGGCCCCACGCTCAGATGCTCACCATGCCGCCTTGTCTTTCAGCGCCTCCACCACGGGCTCCTTCAACAGACGCTGCCTGTCCTGTGACTCCGACTGCGGCTACGTCAGCGGTTCGTTCAGCTCCGGCGCGCGCCACTTCCTCCTCAACTGCAAAGGTCAGCGAGGTCGTAGTCACTTCAGCGTCCCGTTTACTGACCTGACCCTCGTTATGCTGTAGCACTTGTACGAACTAACTTTAAAAAATGCGCTAACTGGTGTCACACAGACAGTTGCCATGGTTACATTCCGCTTTGTACGCTGGGCCTACAAACATGGATTAATGTCAAGGATTAATGTCAAGATGTTTTGTGGTGAAATGTTGTAAAAAAATGGAACCTCTCAGAACCTGAAAATGATCTACAAAACTGCTTTATGGGTTGCTTCGTGAATGTTCCAGAAGGGTTCAGTTGATCAGTAAGAATGTTCCAGAAGGGTTCAGTTGATCAGTAAGAATGTTCCAGAAGGGTTTAGTTGATCAGTGCTTAAAAAGCCAAAGCACCTCAGTGGCATCATAGTGTTATTCTAAAATTCTCAGTTATAACATTGTATCTCATCTCTTTTAATTCCGCTTTAAAAATGTTTATAAGTTGCTGTTTACCCCTGAAAACTAACCCCACTTCCTGTCATGTGATTGACTACTGTCTATCGAGTGAGTCAATACTCAGTAAATTTGGGCAGATAGGACAGAAGGGAGACATTTTGTTTTGCGGTTGCCATAGCGCCTACCCTCCCTGCTGCTGCCTCCTTTCTCTGAACGCATTAATCATCGCTAACATTGTCGCCATGTTTTTTGATTGGCGAAGCCTGGTTGCCATGGTTGCTGATCTACTTAACAGGCTCTGTGGCTCCCAAGGGCCGACGTTTAGGTCATTAATCGAAGGTGCGGTTAATGATCGGGTGATGCTTAGTGTGGCAACAGGGCAGGAGCAGCCCTCCACCCTGCAGAGAAGGACAGAAGCCAGACACTTTCAGTGACGGATGGTTCAAGCACTATCCACAAACCTTTATTGTATTTCCTGTCCACCACACGTGAACTTTTATTGTATTTCTTGTCCGCCACACGTGAACTTTTATTGTATTTCCTGTCCACTGGCAGACAGGCTGAAGTAGGGACGCTAACATAAATGGCACATATTCTGAGACTGGAAATGTGGAGCTTTACTCTTCGTTGTGCTTTGTCTCTCAGGTGGTACAACCCTTAACAGCGTCTTGAAGCGTACGGGAAGCACACTGATTGGATCCTGATTATATTCTCCTGTCCTTCCAGGTCCTGGCGTCCCTTACACAGCTGTCTACAGCACTCAGGACCGACTGTATCAGAGTGAGTTTCCTGTGCGGCCTGCCCGCGAGGCTGTGTTTAACATCTCTCTCTGTAACTCTGATGTGTTCCTCCTGGAGTCTCTCCAAGCAAGAGTTTCCATTTCCTGTGAGACGCAGAACACAACGGAGCCCAGATGGAGCGTGTGCCAAAGTTTATCGTTCAAGACACTTTAGCCAAGCATAGCTGTGCCAGTGTAGCCAAGAATTCGCCCACCTGAGGGATGCGACGAGCGCATCCGGTAGGTATTAATGCCTTCCTGTGTTAAGGCAAGGCTGTCATCCAGTGAGGCGAGCGTTGGCGACACCACGGCGTCTCCAAGTGACGGGGATGACAGCAGGGCCATTAGGCGTCATTTCCACCAATCGCTCGAAAGGGAACATTTGTACGGCGAGATATGGTTGTCACGGCAACAAGATTACGGTCCCTCCCCCTGAGGAAGACAGGAGGCAAGATTTGAAGGCTGATTGCGTCAGAACACACACACACACACACACACACACACACACACAGAGTGTGTGGCTGAGTCAGGCAACCCTGCTTTAACCAACAAATTGTACACAATATGAAAGAAAATATTCTGTTTTTCTATTCACATATCCGTTAGCCATTATCTAATGGCATCCAGTGGAAGGCAGGTACCCTAGGGTTCTCCCAGGGTTGGGACAAGGTCTGTTGTGAAAAGCTCTATAGCTGTATAAGCTTAGCTATATAACTAAAACTGAATCACATTAAACTGAATTGAAAACTGAGCCTCCAAAACACACCAGCAAATTTCCAGCTAAGAGAGCTTTATTTAAAGACATGCCCTGGACACTGTACATGTTTAGAGTATCAGTTCATGTCATCATGCTGAAGATGACGTTGGTTTTATCCAGTGGCCTCTTTAATGACTCCACCCTCCTGTGTTCAGAGCTCCTGGACGTGGAGACCAACGCCCTCCTGAACGACACCGTTAGCTCCATGCAGATGCCCAGGGTGGAGTACCAGACGATCACCATCGACGAATACCGTGGGTAGCCAGCGGCTCCTCCGCCCGTAGCCGTTCATTAAAGGATCACAAGGCGTCAGGAGCTCAGCCGTCATGCTTTTTTTCCCCCCGTTCTCCACAGCCCTGAACATCCAGGTCCTAAAGCCCGCGGGGTTCATAGACACAGCTCAGTACCCCTTACTCCTCCTCGTGTAAGTTCCTGTCCCACAAACAATTCAGTCAATAAAGATAAAATATTGGATAGAATTAGACATTTGGAAGATTTTGGGGTCAATGAAGGCCAACAGGAAAAAATATATGTGGGCTGAAACATAATTAAACGAGGTTGGATAGGTGAGGCTTTCATCAGTCAGGGCAGGTGAAACAGCTGGTACCACCAACCCCGCTGCCTCGGCCCAGTCAGGAAAACTCCACTGGCATTAAAAAACACAAGACGAAACAAACTGCCGCTCTACCTCCGCATCGGTTCTAATTAGGCCAGAGCGGTGGGCAGTGTGATTTGTCTCCTCTCCAGAGCAGCTGTTGTTTTGGGGATAGCGAGCGGTGGAAGTTCTCCTTATCGTACAGCCAGCCCTAGCAAGAGAGACGCTCCAGAGACGCTCCAGAAATCCCCAGACCACGTATCTGCAGCAGCTGAACAAGGGCCAAAACCCCATGTGACATTATTAGGTCGCATTAATCATCAGTTTCAGCAGTGGGGAAACAGTTTTTCCAAACTGGGGCTTGGAGATGTTTCTATTTATATTATATTTATACCAGTGAGTGGGAAGCATTATGTAGTGGCATATACACAGTGCACTATATGCAGTACAGCTTTTGACTAGTTCTGTTAAACTGATTTTGCGCGTGTGTGTGTGTGTGGGGGGTGGGCAGGGACGGCACCCCCGGTGGTCAGACGGTGACGGAGCAGTTCCAGGTGGACTGGGCCACGGTGCTGGTCAGCTCCTACAGCGCCATCGTAATGCGCTTCGACGGCCGGGGCAGTGGTTTCCAGGGGACTAACCTCCTCCACCGTATCAAGAGGAAGCTCGGGATGTTCGAGGAGTTGGATCAGCTGGAGGCACTGAGGTTAGAAGTCCTAGACCCCGCTTACAAGATTAGTGCAACTCTCAGAGCCACCTACAAGACTGGTGCATGTATGGATTCTTCTAAGGTTTACCCCCCAAACGTGGGTATTAAACCGTAGAGAGGCTGCTTACACATTTTCGTGTGACTTGAATCTTGTATCTGGATTATTATGTACTGGATTATGATGGTAAGATTTTAATCACATGCATGTGCCTTTAGTACTTCTTGTGTTGTTATTGTTTTGCTAAAATGTAAAGTATGGCAATGCCTTTGAAAATCAACAGTTTCAAAGGGCCAGTTTTCATTTGTAAAACATCTGGTCTCTCAGACCACCTTCTACAGTGGGTTTGACTAATTGACTTTGAGTGAATTCACACCTGCATTTTTATGTGAATAATCCCCATTTGGTTATAACACACTAGACCAAGTCATTAAAATGATCAAATTTACACAGGTTTAAAGGCATGTAAACCAGCTGATGAGATAAATCAAGTGTTTTAAATGAGGATATCTGATCTGTGCACTGAACTCAATGTTTACTAAATACAGGACAATTCAATGGAGGCCAAAGTACATATGAAGACAAATCTGCTCTGAAACGTTGCTCGTGTTTTCATTCTTTCTGCAGTATTATGTCTAAGGAGTCGTACATCGACAACACAAGAATTGGTGTGTACGGAAAGGTACGATGAACTTTCACCAGAGTCTCTGTTTATTATTTATCTGTTAGTAACACAGCCGCACCCCACACACACACACACACACACACACACACTTGTGTCGTAACAGGCTGCAGGAAAGAGCCTGTGTGAGTAGAAAGTGGAAGAGTCACTGCACTTTGCTCTCTCTCTCTCTCTCTCTCTCTCTCTCTGGCTCGTCTGGCTCGGTCTCTCTGTGGTATCTCCAGGACACTCACACATGAGTCAGCACTGCTTTGTTATTAGCTTTGTTATTTTGCTTTTAAATTCCCGCAGTCCCACTGATAAAAAGACGTCCGAGTCTCCACTGTTTACCTAAACTGGATAAATAAATTAGTGCTACTTTCTTTCCTATATACAGTGAAGTATGTATGTAACTTATAGTCCAGAGTGCTGTACATAATCATGAAAAGCACATATGTGAACAGAGTTTAAATCCAAACCAGTATAGATTACTTGCATTGTAATCTAACAATATATAAAATCTGCTCTATGCTGGTCCATGTTTATTTGACAGATTCGCTTCCCAATAACAAAGCCAGCATGTCAACACAGACGAGCCGTTCTAAAATAAAAAAAAAAAAAAAAAACCGTTGTCACTGCCAACGGCGCGGAGGCAGGGCTGAGATGGGTCTGCTAGCAGTGTGAGACCTTGAGAAAAACCGGAGGAACAGACTCCTCAGAGACCCGCAACCAGGAACGCCGCTCCGGAGAACGAGGCCGTTTCAGGACGGCAAATAAAGTGGCGGGTCTGAGAACGCGGATCGGCGTTCTCGTCTCTCCAGAGCTTTCACCGGCAGCAGACGAGACACCGCTCTCCGCTGTTATTCAAAAGAGCGAGCGGGCTGTTAGGGAAGTCTGGCTGGGAACGAAGCGGGCTGTGAAGGTTGGAGCCCTGTGATGCTCCAGAAATGCCCGCGCATGAATTATTAAAGCTCGGGCTGGACTTTGAGCTCAAGATCGGAGAAATGAACTCAAACTAGGCCAGCAGAAGGACTCGGTTTAAAATAAACCTGCGGCAGAAGAGCAGGTCGTTTGTATTTGGCTCTCGGTCCTGGAAGGTGCCCCGGGATAACGACATGAATCTCGGAGCTGTCTATGTAAATTAGTGGCAGGCAGCCTGATTGGATTCCTGTTGATGATGTTTTACTTCAAGTTATTGTCAGAGCTGAATCTAAAATACGATTTATGAGAGGCTTTGATTTGATTAAAACTTAATTCCACAAAAGGCTACTGCTCACGTAAACAAAAGGAGCAGGGTTTGCTAGAACATGTTCTGATCTTTGTATTTATTTCTTTGAATGGGTAAAGGCTGACAGAATAACACCGTCGGTCTATATGTGCTTAAAGTATTGACCTCCTTCAGGTGTTTTCCATTAAACTGTATGTGGAACGTTCTGCAGGAGTATGGAGGATATCTCACCAGCCTTCTCCTAAACTCCGAAGATGCTCCGTTCAAGTACAACTTAAAATTTAAATGTGGCGTCGCCGTCTCTCCCATCACTGATTTCAGCCTCTACGGTATCTCCGCCGAACACACACAAACCTCCTCTGTGCCTTACAGATATTAACCAATGGCGGTGAATGTATTTCTAACTGCACTCGATGTGAATTCCTGCAGCCTCGTCTTTCTCCGAGCGTTATTTAGGTTTGCCCCAGTCCAGTCAGAGAGTGTATGAGGTAAAGGTTTACTCCACTGCATTAATACACACCAGAGCTCAGTGCCTACGAAAGATACACTGATGCATATCATTTATTTTCCGCCAGATGTCAAGCTTAGCTCATCGGGCAAGCCTTCAAGAAGATAAGAAGTTTTTAATTATTCATCCTACCGCTGATGGTAGTGCATTCAAAGTGTCCGTTTGTTTTCTTGGTGTAAATGAAGCGACATTGAAAGTCGTTGTGAAGTAACTTTACTTCTTCCATATATGCCCATATAATTCCCATATATTCCATATAACCCAGAAAGATTATGCTAATACTAATTATGGTAATTATGACTAATGCTAATCTCCGTCTTCCCCCCAGAAAAAGTCCATTTCCAGCACACTGCAAAATTTATAAGCCATTTAATAAATAAAAAGGCCAATTACACATTACAGGTAAGGGCTGAATAATAACCAGCAGGGCTCCCCACACACCTTGAACGACTCGTACAATGTGACTTTAACTTTACAACCTGAGCGACGTGGCTTTGTTTTCAAGAGTAATTGCTTTGTAAGCCTTCAGCGTTAGGTTGTAAGGCATTTAGTGATCGGTGTTAAACAGGCCACGGGAAGCTCGAGTGTCTCATTTGTGATTCTGGCCTTCTACCCAGATCTACCCAGACGAAGGCCACTTCCTCCACTCCAAGGAGGCCCAGCAGCACCTGAGCCAGTCGATCATCAGTTTTTTCGAGGTGTGCTTCAGACCGCCCGAGATCGTGACGGAGGGCGTGCTAGAGCAGGAGAGCGAGGATGACGGCTAAGAGCCCGCCCACCAGAGCCGTGCGCAGGCCATTTTACGCATGGATATGCAAACTGATCTTCCCCCTCCCCCTCCCCAAAACCTGCACCCCCATCTCCATCAAGGTTGGGTTCTCCTGAACACGGATCTGAGCCCCTTCACTGGTCACCAGGATGGGTGAGGAGAAGAAAGCAGTTTCTGCCAAATGAGCTGAAGAGGCAGCTGGGTCATTTCTTCTTCATCTCCCCTCCAATACCACCCCCTCCTCCTCCTTCCCGATGTTGAGCGCCCTCGTGTGGACTGCGCTAGTAGCACCACAGTGACCCTCTGCTGCAGCTCTTGCGTGCACAGGTTCTCAACCCCATTCACTGACTTCTAAGAAGAGATTAATAGCACAAGATACATTTAGGTCAGTGGCAGAGGAGAGTGCAAATAGCGATTCAAGCATTCTGGCTACGTAATACCACGTCGTTGTTTTAGCGTGTTGCATTGAACTTCTGAGCTTAATAAGGGCCATTATTTGGATATAAATGACACTCAACCTGTTTCTTTATTTGTTCTCATTTAATAATGTGAAGCATCTTGTTGAGTCAAAGTATCTGTTACAGTCCTGTAGCTTTAAATTGATATTTAGTAAGTAAATGGCCCACACGCATAACACTGTATACTGGTCATTTGTGGATGGGTCAGGTTAGAAATCAATGTGATTTTGAACACTGCTCCGATTCATTCCTGAAGCTGGATATGGAATCCTAGGTTATTTTAGTCACTGTGCCTTATTGAGTAAAACTGTACAAGATGGGCTGTCCACAAAAAAAGAAACAAAAAATAGTTTAACGTATTTTTACATTGAGAAAAGAATTAAGAACCATAAAAGATCCCTGATAATAGCATCTTATACAAACTTGCTAGGATTCTGGTCAGTTTGGCTATGCAGTATAGTGAATTTCCAACATGTATTCATGGTTTACTTTAGGTGAAGTCCAAAAGGTCCTCAAGGCACATTTTGTATAGAGGTTTTCTGTTTTAATTCAGGCATGCTAGCAAGTAAAATGCAGATCATTTTTGTTATTAAATATCTACGTGTTGTACCCTCTGATGGCTTGACTATGCCCATGTGGTTCCGTGTGATTGTCTCGTCTGCAGATGTACAAATGTGTAAATGACAAAACCGTTTCTGTCCCTACTGTGTTTGACTTGTACATAAAGCATTTTCAAAGCGTTTTGTTTTTGTTGTTTGAATTTTTATGTCTGTGTTCAGAATATCACAAGGGCAGTTTCTATTTTTTCCTTGTAGGGAGGGAGGAAGAGGCTCAGAATGTTTACCAGTGTGCACTCAAGTGACACTCTTGCGCCCTCTAAAGGCGGAGAACAAGCAGTTCTACTAGAACACACAAGAGTCCTGGCAGAAGTGCTGTGGTTCAGAGAGGTCTATAAATACTTGTCAATTTTTAGATCATTTTAGTCAACAAAAAGACTCCCAGCACTCTGGGGTGTGTGTAGGAAGGGCTCACCACATGAAGAGGAGAGAAGCAGGACTCTCACAAATGTAAATTTCACACTCCAGTTCGCCATCAGACATATAGCACTTTATTTTTCCAGTGTTTTGAAAATGCCTCCACTTTCTGGAGTGGACACAGCATGATACAAACAGTTTGAGGAAGCATTTTTCTTTTTCCACACGCAGGTACGAGGGAAACCGTGCCCCCTCAGAGATGATGGTCGTGGTCCAGTCCTCTTTCCCTCGCTGGGCCCCCATCTACACACTAGTATCATACAATACTTACAGAAGGAACTAAAGTAATGAACATGAACAAGAAACGAGATGCTAAAACATGGAATAGATATGTACATTTAAGTTATTTTTACAGGAATATTTAAAATTCAAGTCGGGTTAAAATACCAGTTGCAAAAATGAAAACGGTAAAAACATGTTAAGATTGAAGTGGAATGCCATTGAGAAGGAAACCTCCTCCCTCCCTCCTCCCTCCCTGTCTGTTAGGCCTTGAGAATGACCGAGTTGAACTAGGAATCTCTCATACCTTCACAGTTCATGTTGGTGAATAGGATATGGTACACTCATTGATTCAGGACCACAGAGCTCCCCACATCGAATTACACATCCTGGTCTTATCCAAATTTGGTTTTTTTTTGTTTTTTTTAAACCTGTTTTTGCAAGAACGGATGGTCAGAATACACAGAACGCACTGCATTTTGCATCAGAAGTGTTTGGCACTCCTTCGGATCTGTATGAAAATTGAGGAGATCTTTTCGTCATAAAAATATACATTATCCCACATCACAGCACACAGAGCGGTCCATAAAACAGGTCCAGAAACAGCCAGTGAGGGGGAGCAAAATCATTTCAAGTACAAGGAGGAGTGAGCTTTGTACACTTACAAATGAGAACACGTACAACGACGCTGTTTTTTGTAAGTATTACAGCAAGCAGATAAGATACATTCTTCATTTTGGTTACAGGAGGACCAATCATGATCGAGACCCTCCTTACACTTTCAACAACAAAGGAAAAAAAAGTCTGTAGCAGTACTTTTGACACTACAGTCCATCTTCTCTACATGTTCAGCCCTGACCTCATGTCATGTCATCCCTTTGAGAACATTCCTTCGCCATTTTGGCACTCATTCTTTCTTTCTCTCTCCCTCTCTCTCTCTCTCTCTCCATTTCACATTGGCTTTCCAACATTTTCGACCCTCTCACAACTCGATTCGAGTGGAAGAGGAAGTCTTTCAGTAATACTGGGATTTCACCAGGTCTAACAGAGACCCTGTGTCGGTAAAAGTCATTTCATTAGTGGGAGGATAAGTTCCTCGCTGGTCTCACCCTGGAAGCGGGCGGGAGCGAGAAAGACAAACATCGCTCAACTCCTCCTGACGGTCTTCATGTTGGCGTGGACCCTAGCAGTTTCCTTCGCTTCCAGTATGTAAAAAATAAAATAAAATCGTTCTCTCCCTGACACACTGAGCACAAAGGCAGCCAGTCGCAAACGCTCACTCAGCTCACACCACGTGACTGGTACGCCGGGCGTCTCTCAGAGATACTGATAGAATCGGGAGCGCACCACTTGGGAGCTGGAGAGTTTATGCGGGTGGGCGTCGGACGCCAGGCCGAAGCTCCGGCCCGGAGAGGAGGAGGCGGCGGCCGCGTCTCCGTTGAGAGCGTGGGTGGGGTCGGAGCAGGAGGGGGCGGAGCCCAGCTCCAGGCCCTGGGCGGTGGGCGGGTCGGCGGTCGCCAGGCTGACTTCGGGATTGCTGGTGCGATGACGCTCGCGGGCGATCCACTCCGTGATGGAGAAGTCCTGCGAGCCGCACCGGGGCTTCAGACGGTCCACGGCGGAGAGCTCGGCGGCGCGGGACGGCCAGCCGCACACCGCCGACAGCTCGGCGAAGTCACGCTGGCCGCCCATGGTGTGTCGGCGGCGGATGTCGGTCTTGCGTTTGCTTCGCGTCTCCGGGGACCTGGTGCGCGGCGACCCGACGCCGAACATGTCGTCCGCAGAGGCTCGCAGGCGACACTTGAGCCTGTCTGTGATTCGGAGACGCCAGGTGGGTTCCGAGCGGTCGGAGGCGCTGCGGGACAGTCGTGGGCTCCCGCCCGGCTCGTCCCGCTCCGCCCCGTTGCCGTGGCCGCCGGCGTCGGCTGAGGAATCGCTGTCCGCCTTCTGGCGGCTCGCTCTCTTGCGGGCGAGCGTGTCGCCGGCGACGATGCGGTGACAGGGGAGGAGGGCGGGGCCGTCCGGAAGAGGCGTGGCGGGGCCTTCCGGTAGGCCGCTGCCCTTGGTAGGTCCGCCCTCTCGGGAGACGGCGAACACGGACAGGTCGCTCTCGCTGTCCGTCTCGACGTGTCTGCACTCGCTGACCAGCTCGCTCCTCTCGTCGTCGGCTTCGTCGTCGTGGCTCTCCGCCACAGAGCGCACCTCCGGGCTCAGGACGCTGGACTCCGCGCCCGTCAGGAAGGTCATGGAGGAGGTGGTGGAGTAGTCGGAGGTGATGGAGCAGACCTCGGCCCCCGGACCGGCACCTGCGCCCGCGGCCTCCGCCCAGGGCCCCGCGATCCTGCTCTGCCTGGCTCTGGGCCCCGAGGCCTGGGAGCTGGTGCTGTTCAGCGTCCCCAGGTCCGAGACGCAGCCTTCGTCGTAGTTGGAAGGGGGGTCCGAGAGGGAGTTCTGCCGAGCCGTCTGCGCGTGGTGGTGCGGCCCGTGGACCTCGCTGGGTTTGGCGCACCGCGCGGCGTGCTGTGGAAGGAGCTCGGCCCGGTTCTGTCCGCTGGGCGCGCACGCGAGCCTCTCTCCCGGGTCCCCGCCCTCGGGCCTTTGGCGGCGGCCGCCGACGCCGGCCTCACCCTCGGCTTCCTGGGTCCGGTCGCCGGCCGCCCAGTTCGAGGAGCCCTCCTCCTCCTGAAGCTCCTTCTTGGAGAAGACGGCGTCCAGGTCGTCGTCTGAGCTGCTAGGCTGAGGCCTGTTGGCTTTTTTGCGTTTGCGGCTGGCAAAGATGGAGGTGCGCAGCAGTTCTTTGTTATACAGCTCCTTCCCAGATCCCCAGGAGCCCTGCTATACACACACACACACACACACACACACACACACACACACACAACAGCACAGGAAGCACACAGCATCAGACCTGCCCTGCCTACGGGGGCCCAGAAAAAACAATAACTAACTTACAGCATCTAGTGGGGGTTTCACAGCTGCCTGGGCCAGAGGCACAAATATTTTCCATTTACAAGTGGCAAGACGTGTTACTGAGCATAACTTTGCATGAACTTCAGGAGAATAGCAGTAATGATGCAAACTATTGACACCCGCATAAACGAACAGTGATGGAAATTCTGACCGGCAGGTAATATTTTTGGAAATACGCCGGAGATATTGAGGATTTTTGCTGAATGACAGAATGTACAGAATGTTCTTGTTAATACATACCTTTGATTTGGCAGAGTCACTGGCGGTTGAATCTGATGATAGCGAAGGTAAACAAACAAACAAACAAACAAACAAACAAACAAACAAACAAGGGATGTAAGTGCACGGTTCAGCGTGAGGGCGAACGCCTTCAGAAACCAGGAACGCAACAAAGATACACAGTGACCCTTTCGGCACAGGAACAAACGGATGAAAAGATTAGAGAGCCACATCCGATGTGTTAAAGCCATCACATGGGGAGGAGCAGAGAGATGGAGGGGAGGCGGAGTCTTGGGAGAGGGGCGGGGCAGAGAGGGTATGGAACGAGGCAGCCGATGGAGAGCACAGACCCAGCTGCTGGACAGGAGGCAGCTCATGCATACATTCTGATGGACAGCACATCGGAAGTTCATACACACACACACACACACACACATATATACACAGCCTTCATAGAGGCATTCTTTCCCAACTCGGAGACACCACCAAGGCAAGAGATAAACATCTGCACGGATGCAGAGTGAGCGGGTGGGAGGTTTCAGCGGAAGTGTCGCGCTGTCCAACACCGTGCGTAACAGTGCTGGAGTGTGTGGCCTGTCCTGTAGAACATTACACGGGCTGACTGAGTAAACGACATTCCTGTTAGGACTGCACGCCTGTGTCTTTATGCTGGTTTGAGGTGGCAAGGTTTTTAAGGGAATGGTTCAACAAAATACACAAATCAAATCTAACGTTCACAGTATCCTCCCCCAGACACAGTGACTTTGCAATGACATGGTGGTTCTTCTGCATTTGCTCCATTAGTTGTAATGCTGACCTGGGGCTTATGAACCACACTCTACGATTACTCTAAATTACTCTAGAGCTCCACCATGCGTCTGTATGGGACAACCACAGTCAACAAACAGGTTTATTTTATACTGAGGTTACATAGTTTAAATGTGGATTGTACAAAGTGTGAAGACTTGGGCATGTATTTCTGAAAACGTTTGGTGGAATGTCCTCTGTTGGCCACAGTAGCTTAGTGGTTTCAGTGCAAGACAAATGTAAATTTCAGACAATAACATGTCTTGTCTGAGGGGTGAGATTTGAGATAAATATGTTAAACCATTCCATACTGCATAATGACCGGATCTAAACTGATGACTGTTTTAGTACTGAAAGTGCACTTTAAACCATGTCTGTACGGTTATGAATGTAACAATACAGAATGGTCAAAGATCTAGATTGTGGGGGTAAATGACAAGGGACTAATGGGGCAAATGCTAAGAAAAGACAGACAGTGGGGGCAGCAAGTCTCCTTTGTGAGAGCTTCTGCACCACCCAAACGCCCCTCGTCTCCGGCTCGGCGCGCGACACTTATGGCGATCGTGCGATTGGGTGTGAGCTAAGCTCCGCCCCTCTCCCACCACGCCACGCCCCTTCAGACACTAATGACAGCGACACCACATGAGTGGAAGGAAAGCCAGGAAGCCATACCATGCTAGAACTCCTTACGGTCAGCTTCAGAGACAACGAGAGACAGCAAAGAGGCTTTTCAGACACATGACACCATCACCGCTCTGTATCCTCTCTGTTAATAACAGTCTCATAAGATATAAAGCATGCACACCACGATGACAAACATCGACTTCTCTGACATTCACTCGGGAGTCTTTTTCTCTTTTTTTTGGACGTTTTGTTCATTCTGTCGGGGACACGTCCCGGATTTCGGTTTTCAATTTACAAGAACCGGGGGTGGGGGGAAAGGGGGGGGGTTTGTGCAGGACTAGAGGCAGCTACACTGAGGACTGAACACTCCTTCTTCCTACAGTCCCAGCTGTCCATCACACACTACAGAGTCCACCAGTGACATCACCGAGTGTTAGACGCCGCCCACTTGGTCTGTGTCAAGATTGGGTAATGTATGAGCAGGGCTGGACGGACACAAGGGAGAAAGAAAACACTGGAGACAAGACGTGTCAGACGTGTGAGCCACATTCGCTTTGCATTTCAACTGCACTTTTGATTTTTTGATTTTTTTTGTCTGTTTTTTTTTTTTCCAAGTTTTCTTTTTTTGGGAAAGAACATGCTGGGTTATTGTGAGAAAAGGAGAGGAAAAGAACCGAGGGAGAAGGAGTGGAGTCAAAAAGGGGGCTAACGGAGAAATGAGCGAGGGGAGAAAAGAATGGAAACCGAGAACCAAGGCAACAGAGGAGATGTGAAGGAACGATCGCATTTCAACAAAAGACAAACGACTCGGCAAAACCATGATAAAACGTTCAAATTAAAATGAAAGAAAGAGGAGGGGGGGAAAAAAAACCCTAAACAAACTAAAAACTAACCAAACCAAAACAACACATTTCAGAAGCTTCACATATATATTGGAACTATTTTATCCAATTTGTTCGTCTTAAATCAGTGCAAAATTGTTAAAATAGTTCACTTTTACATCAGCACCAAGACAGTCCTTAAGGTCACTAAGATTACGTAGTGTAAACATGTAGTTAATCGATGTAAAGCACGTGTAGCTGCCAATCTTGTACAAAAGCATACGCAAACATGACATTTGTGAAGACGTTTCACCGAGCTGCTGCGGCAGCCGTTGCCGAGGCCGTTGCCGTGGTTGCTCTGACCTCGGTTCCCTGCTCCTGCTGACGCTGCTGCTGTGAGGTGCACTGGGGTTGCCGGGACGCGGCTGTGAGAGCGGGTCCTACCTGAGCCGTCTCCCGGCGACGGCGCCGTGCGGCCGATGTTGCTGAGGAGGTGGTCGATGTTGGGGACGGGCTGGGACTGCACCACGCCGTCCTGTTCGACGGCAGCCTGAGGGCGAGGGGGGGAGGGGTTTAAGGGAAAGGCAGACAATGCAAAGCCACGTTTGGTGCCGAGATCAAGACACTTCCGCTACTCGTGATCAGACCGGCTACGGTCGTTCGTTTAGTCAGCTGCCCTTAACGACGGGAACAGACGCACGGCGGCCGTCGTTCCTGACACGCCGGCAGGAGCACTTCTGAGGTCTCCTCTGAGCTGACACGTATATGGATACTCACTACAGGGTCCTCATCTCCGTCTTCGGTGAAGAACCAGTCGTACTGCAAGACAAGCGGAGGGTTGAGCGTTACGGGGATGACGCACGCGCACAAAAACGGCGGGACGGCGTTCGAGTAAACGGCTCGGCTCTGACCTGCTGGATGAGCGTTTCTACTATCTTGTACTGGTCAGGCATGTGGGTGACCATGTGGGTCATGTTGTCTTCAGAGGTTCTGACCAGCGTCGGCCCAAACACGATCGCCAGGTTACGGGGTTCCATCTGGAGAAAGGGTGAGAAAACGGGGGAATCCAGTACAAACATTTACAGTTCTCTCAACACATGCCAGTCCAAAAGCGTCATCTTAATGGAGGCAGAACCGTGTGAGTAGAAACACTCGATGCATCAGGAACACAGACGGAAGCGGAAAGTCACCCGTGGTTCAGAAACCCTTAAACGCACCACCACCACCACCACCACCACCACACCCACCCGTCCGGCCTGGACCTAACCTTATTCTTCTCACAGTTCTCGGAGACTCTTTTCAGATGGCCGGAGAGGAACTTCAGGGTTTCGTAGTGGTGGTCGGGCAGCTCACGGATCTGCAGAGGAAGAGAACGCGATTACTGCTTCCCGCATCGTAGAGCCTGACCGTCTGAAACGGACAGTATCCACATGCTGCTCACCAGACACTTCAGGGTCTTGAGTCTCTCCACACCATCTTCTTTCCGATTGGCCTCAATGAAGTCGGAGTACTTTTCTGTAAACAGAGAACACACCTGAACTAGCTATACTAAAAAGCACAGGCTATAAACCAGTGCTTTTTAGCAACTCCTCCCATTACCGACTGTGTCCTCTAGGTGGAGCCATTACTCTGCATTAAAAGTGAAGCTTAAGGAAGTTCGACTCTTTCAAAGGGAGGAAATCCCATTAATTTCCTGAACTCTTAACTTTAGGCACGTCAACAATACACAGTAAAAGATGAATGTGTCTTTCATACCATTAGTAAACAGGGGGTCTGGGAGTTTCCTGAAGAAGGATTTGAGCAAACTGCTGATCACATTAAGATCACGCCATTTCTGTATGAGGAAGACGAGAAGAGCGAGTGAGAGGGTGTGAGGGAGGGAGGGAGAGAGAGAGAGAGAGAGAGAGAGAGGGTGTGAGGGAGAGGGTGTGAGGGAGAGGGTGTGAGGGAGAGGGTGTGAGGGAGAGGGTGTGAGGGAGAGAGAGAGAGTGATGGTGCTTTAGAGGCTTTATGTGTGTGTGTGTGTGTTTGTGTGTGTGTAGCAGAGGTAGGTACAAGTACACATTTATGTTGTGATTTCTGCCTTTCTGAGGGCGACCACCGTCTTTCCACTCACGTCGTCCTGCACGTCGATGTCAGAAATGCCCTTGGTGTCCAGATCCTCCTGCATGCTGGATATGGCAGCGTTGTTCCCCGGGACTCTGTAGATGCCGGTGTACTCCAGGCCTCTCTCTTCAACCAGCTTACAGCACACCTCCACTATCATAGGAACGTACTGCACGCGCGCGCGCACACACACACACACACGTGTTTGAAACCGAAGCTCGACGGGTAACCGCGTTGTACCGTGACCCGTTTCTTACCCTGTTGTTGTGCGCGGCGGGGCAGCTGTCCAGGCGCACCCCGAACGTCACCCCGGCGGGGGGCTTCTTCTCCTGGGGTTTCTTCTTCAGCCCGGGGAGGCCTCTCTTCCACGCCGCCTTGTCCCGCGGTGGACTGCCGTCATCTGGGATACAGCAAGCCTCGTGACGTCCACATCTTACAGTAGCGTGGCGGTGATGACTGTGAGCGTGGCGTGATGCTGACTGGGGGTGTGTCTACTGATGTCTACACCACACTCTACACTCCCCTGACAGTGCATTAAGAAGTGCTGAAAAACTGACTTCTGACATAAGCTGACAGAATCCCATCCGCAGTGACATCAGTGTGAATGTGTGTGTGTGTGTGTGCGCGCCTCCGCTGTTCCTCTGCATGTGTGTGTGTGTGTGTGTGTGTGTCTACTGTTCCTGTGACTGTGTATGTGTGTGTACACACGTACCTTTGCTGTTCCTCTCCAGCTCGGTCCTGGGAGTGTGTGCGTTTTGGCCCTTGCTGCCCGTGACCCCGAGCAGAGTCTGTTTAATGCTAAGAGACTGTCGCAAGACTTTGGGGGAAGGTTCAGTCTTACTGGGGGGAGTACTGCCACGCGCACGCGCACACACACACACACACACACACACACACACACACACACACACACACACACACACACACACACAC
>JAOXYF010000016.1:8182541-8193695 GCA_028565775.1 Sternarchorhynchus goeldii
CACACACACACACACACACACACACACACACACACACACACACACACACACACACACACACACACACACACAAATGAGCAATACAGAAAAACCTCACCACTACCTGCCAACACACAGCAGCACGTTCTCACCTCATAGAGATGTACTCTTTGATCTTCTTGTTGATCAGATCAGTGCTTGTAACGGCACCATTCTGCGTGCGCACACATACACACACACACACACAGACACACACACACAGACACACAGACACACACACACACACACACAGAGAACAATCAGAGGGTGGTAAAGGGAACGCCGGAGACGCTCAGACCGACACTGAAGGACAGGGCATGCGTAAAGAGCATTTACACTGTTCTAAAGAGACCAACCAGAGTAGCTCGAACCGCTGAGCCAGAAGCTTAACATCAGCCCATTTCTCACAAGGGTTTCTGTTCGGAACCTGGCGTGACAGTTATTTACTGGTAATCTGAAGATATTGTTCGCTTCTCCGGTACGTTAAAAAGGAATATGGTTTGGCCAAACTTGTGCGGACGCCAGACTGGCGCACTTAAACGAGTTTGAACAACCCGTCCCACACCAATGGACATTAATATTGAGCTCTGTATTCCTGCAACTACAACAGTCTCATTTCTTCTGGAAAGGCTTCCCACAAGATCTAGCGATTTATGTTCATTCAGAAGAGCATTCGTGAGGGCAGGCGTGGTTTCTGGATGAGAAGAAACGGCACATAACCGACCCCCCGATTCATCCCAAAGGTTCTGAGCTGAGGCCAGGGCTCGGTGCGGGACTTCCTCCACACCAAACCTGTCGAGGTCTTTACACAGCTCACTTTGTCGTCCTGCAGAACTGAAAAGGGTCTTTCCTAAACCGTCGCCGCAAAGCTGGAAGCACACAATTATCAAAAACGTCTGTGCATGCAGTAGCATTAATATTACCCCTCACTGGAATCAAGCGGTCCAAAACCAAACCCTAACATTACTGTTGGCACTACGCATTTCCATAGGTAGGGTTCTCCCGGCACCAGCCAAACCCAGATTGGTTCGGGACACTGCCAGAAGAATGTTTCCAGCGCTCCAGAGTTCGGTGCTCCCCACCACTCCAGCCGATCCTTGGCATTACAGAGTGATGTTGGGTTTGCGTGCGACTTCTCAAGTCTCGTGGAAACGCGTCTCACGAAGCTCCTGGCGCCCAGTTCTGGTGCCGTGCTCATGTTACCTCCAGAGGAGTTTTTGTTTTAATACACTACAGTCTAAGGTCCTCAGTACGACCCATTCTGTCTAGTCTAGAGATCACATGACTGTACCGCCTAAACTCAGCATTTAAGAGGGGTGGTGTCCACATACATTTTACCATATGGTGCGTGTTGCCTAACCATGAATAATACGTGTAAAATTTTACACGAGAAGATTAATGATACCCTGGTTCCAGAGAGGCCGGAGGACCACACAGTTCATGGGTTGCTACGCTGTGCGTTAGAGCAGGGCTGTGCGGTGCCTCTCTCCTGGATCTGAGCTCGTCACCCATGTTGCAGTTGGAGAGCAACGTATGACTTGCGGAAGCAGGACTTTCATAACTGCCTGGCAGTTTCGTGCATTAAACAGCATCCAGATTCTTTGAGCATTCAGAATCTGTTCTGTGCTTTAGAAACACCACCACCACCTCCCGTCTATTCCCAGGATGACTCATGCAACGTCAGGACCGCCTGAGCGACGGGTCCCTACCTCCTCGTCCAGGTTGCTGTTCTCCTGGATGACGCGGATCCAGGACAGCATGTCGTCGCGTCCCTCGGCCTGGAACAGGTACTCGCAGGCGGATGTGGTGAGGCGCAGCACGTTCTTGCGCTTGGTGTCGCTGTAGGAGATGTCGATCAGGCAGGCCTTGACGCTCACCGGCTGGGGCTCGTCCTCCAGCTGGGAGTTGACGTGCGCCAGCGCCTCCCTCCTGTCCTTATACAGGTAGAGGGAGTGGCCGCGGAGCACGGCGTACATTTGTTTCCACGGGCGTATGCCGCCGCCCACGCGCTGGGGGGAGGGGGGAGGGGAGGGAGGTTGTATAATGGGTTTCAGTACAAACTGAGATAGTGACAAAGTCACATAAACGTGTGAGGAAGAGCATCTGCCGTACTTTGGTCTTGTCCGTGTTGAGCTGCCTGAAGTGCAGCCATCCCTCTTTGGAGGAGTTGGTGAAGATGTCCGAGGACGAATCTCTTCGCGAGCTGGACTCATCGGAAGACTTGTGTCCGTCCAGAGCCTAGAGCAGCGCAGCCACACACCGGGAGTCAGGCCAAACACACACAAACACCCCCACACACACCCCAACCACACCGCACGCTGGCACAGACGGCGACGTAGCGGTACACCATTCACTTTCACTGTAGTATGAAACACCCGCGCGTTCAGGTCACTGGGAACCTGAAAGGCCCAGGCTTGTTTTTGCCGGTTCTTCCTGAAGCTTAGCAGACGATCTCCCAGGGAACGGCAGGGAAACCCTGGCCAGCAGGGTGGATTACAACCGGCAGCGTTAAGTAAATAGCGTGTGTAAACTAAACGCATTCTTTAGCGTGTTCAAAATGGGTGCGGTGCTGACAGCGATGACTGTGGTTGCTATAGTGACGTGATGGTTGTATAAGGACATCTCACCTTCTTAAAGACCTTAAGACTTGGCTTACTGGTACGACTAAAAAAAACAAAGTAGAAAGGAAACAATCAGATCCACTGGCTTCCTGAGTGACGCTGGATGTGAAGTGCAGCTCAGTATCGTGGACATTACCCTCCTCCTTCTGCCCTGTAGTTGTCCAAGCCCTCATCGTAAGATTTGGAGCGTTCTGTTTTGGTTCCACTTTGTTCCAGAATAGCGTTCCTGAGGGACTCTGTACACAGATCCACAAACGGAGGGACAGGTCAGGCACACACACACACACACACACACAGGTCAGGCACACACACACACACACACACACACATCCAGGGACAGGTCAGGCACGCACGCACACACACCCACCCACCCACCCAGGGACAGGTCAGGCACACAGACACAAGCAGACAGTGATGTTACATACTGTACAATTACAGGCTCACACACCTATTCGTCTTTGTGGTCAAAGTCTACTACATCTGACATTTCTAATACAGAGCATAAGCCCCACACACACACACACACACACACACACACACACACACACAGCAAATCTTTTTTCACCCTGGTCGTGGGAGAGTTGCCGGCGCATGTGCGGGCTGGGTGTTTTTGGACTCGGGGTGTCCGACGCTCCGGCTGGAGCCGTGGAGATGATGGCCGAGGCCGGGATGTGGGCGGTGCCCCGGTCCACGCTGGGACTGGCAGGCTCGTCTGCAAACACCAGGAGAACACGACAAACTTGGGAAAGCGGCAGACGAGCACAATGACTCAGTGACCTCAGTCCCAACGACCGTATGAATGCATTTCTGGAAAGGAAAACTCAATTCGATTCAACAACCATCAAACTTGTTTATCTGCGTGTAAGAACGCCGTTTGATGCACATTCCACATTTCGACGATTGTACGATAATGTGCTCCAACTCGGATCACCGTCTGTTGGGGTGTGTTGTAGTTCAGCTCGGATCAGTCCACGTAAAAACCATCTGTGGTTTCACGGACGACAACTTGGCCAAGAACAGAGGATGGAGTTGCTTTTCTCTGAACGCTGGGCAAAAATCAAGCGCTTGTAAAGATGCAATTTAATGAGGTCTGTGCAATGACGCAAATTCTAAATCAGTAGCGTGCCTGTGTTCGCCTGATCAGCAGCCATGTTTTTTAACAGGTACAGTGAACTCTGCAAAATTGTCTTTGTGAGGCTGAGTGGACCGACAGCTATGATTTAACCACACGCCCCCAGAACACCAGTCACACTGGGAACATCGAAGCTTTCCAGTGTGAATCACTCAAAATTCCTGTGATTTGTGCGGGAAAGCGTTCAAGGTTTGGCGCTAAAGTAATGTAGTGGGAAGGGTGCTATGCCAAAAGAACCAAGCAGATCCATTACCAGCTGATAAACTGGACACGCTGCTTCAGGATATCGCCTGGGTAACCACTTCTTAGGTTCCGACAGTCTAGATTTGGGGATTATCAAGCTGTCCGACCATCAGTTATTTGATGGCAACGTTCGAATATGAACCAGTTTTCTGTATGAAACGCATTGAGGCCTACATTACTGTCACGGAGTACGAGACCGGCGCTGCGGAGAGGCCGTGCTGAAACTTTCCTAGGAACGAGGACGGGTTTTAACTGTCCCATTTGAGAGAGCTAAAAACTCTCGAGGTCCTGTGAAGTCCTGCGTTCTGAAAAAGCCCAGAGTACAGAGCTGCTCTGTGCTGCCATGGGGTTTGAGGTGCTAAAATTAAACTGGGTTGCCCCAGTTCCAGCCGTAGCCTGGCTCCCGAACAGGGCCAACGGGAAGGTGTTCAAGCACCCAACAGAGCGCAGTCATGGACTACCACCAGGCCCTGCAAGGTCTGAGGTTTTGTTTTTGTTTGTTTTTAAAAGCGGGATAGCACCAGCCCTGCGTGGCTCGCCTCCTGATCTCAGAAGCTAAGCAAATCCTTCGCACAAACACTACCATATTCAACCAGTGCATGGAGTTTTAAATAAATAAACGTTTTGTGGTTTTTTTTCCCCAGGCAATGGATACGTCAGCAGAGAAATAGGGTTTAAGAAACCCTGACCCACAGTCTACTGTGGGTCAGGGTTTCTTAAAAATCCATGTCAACAAAACACAAAAAAACTAAAACAGATTCTATTCAAAGAGTTGGTACTGAGGGTCCGAGGGCAAGTCACTGTATGACCAGTCAGCCACTGCTCAGATGTCGTCATCTGCCAAAGATGGCTGAATATGTAATCTTCCAGAATACTGGAGTGTTCCACATAATATTCTCCAGCAGGCAGCTTGCTCAGTTCTTCAGCCACATTCTTAGCCAATCAGCGAAAAGTATGTTCTGATGGGCTTCAGGGGTGGATCAGCTGGGATACATGCTTGAAACGGAGGGTGTGGGAAAAGATAAAGAACATTAACAATGGCAAGAGGAATTCAAATTCCCCAGTATAGAAATAGCAACTGGCTCTGAAGGAGGAGGCGTGTTATTCTACCAGTGAGTCCTTATTTTTCCAGCCTGCTCATTGGTGGTGCTTCTAAGCACAGACCTTTCTGACATCACTTCCCACCTCCATGGAGTAACAAAATGGGGAGTAGAGCAAAGATTTTTCCTGTTTCTATCCACGCTGGCAACAAATGTGTCCAGGTTTGCCATCTGACTTTAAAAATCTATCCAATAATGCAGAAATAAAGCAAAAAGCAGCCTCATGCATTCTGTAATATTTGAGCGATCCTTGCACTGCACCTTGCGCCGCTGTAAGGGATCTGCTGGGAGATCTCCATCGTTCACACGCAACATCTCCTCAGAGAAGACATAACTGGATAAAAACGTGCAAGGCATTAGATAAACAGTGCGACGTGTGGAACGGGCCTAACCCTCTGTTGCTAGATCTGGTGGATTCGGAAACTCTGGAGAACTCAGAACGTTCAAAGACGTCTGCGAGAGAAAACCTTTCGTGTAGTAGCACAAGTATAACTTAAAAGCTGGAGGAAAAAAGCTCCTGATAGGGGTACCGTCTAGAGTATTTGCCGAGTTTTATACACATGGGCGAAATACTCCTCTTATCCTCTTTGAGGGCACACACAAATTATATATTGTGATTATACCGCTATTGCAAGATGTCTTCCAATATATTAAAACAGTGGTGAATGCTTCCTAAGATCTGGTTACTAAAGGACCTAGATGATTTTGAGCAAAATTGTTTACATTGTTGCGTTACATGAATGCTGTGATTCATCACAACACCCACAGAAGACGGCCCGGAAGCTCTCCACATACCACACGTTCCACGAGTCCTCGTTTGTCAAGTTATTCTACACTGCTATTCTATAGGTCGTCGAACCGACACCGAGCCAAAGTTGGCGTCCACCGTACGTCGTACCCAAGCTCTGTTCGGTTAGTACCTTCTACATGCTGACCAACTGACCAACGCTTTAGAAAGGTCAGAACCAGCTAGCAGGACCACGTATAAAACAAATGAACGCCTGTACTGCTGTAGTCATTCAAACAGCACGTAACAGCATGTGTCCTGCAGTCCAAACTGACCATCCTGCTCCAGCTGCAGGTAGACCCTCTGGCAGTCTTCGCAGGACACGCACAGACCTGCCTCTCCGGTCCACACCCAGGGGGTTCGCCACAGTCTCTCCACCAGTAACATCCTCCCCGGGCTCAGAGCGGGAACCGCAGGAACCAGCGCCGCTTCTTCCGCTGTGCAATGACCTGGTCCACTGCGTCTTGCGCAAGAGTCTAAAATGCTAAATCCACTTCTGCCGTCTTTCCCCAACAAGCTGCTTTGATGAGAATTTCCTCGACGAACGCTTAAGAAAGGGAAGAGGTGCCCGTTAAAAGATTTAATCCACCAGGGACCGCCGAGCCACAGGCGGCGGTGAACAGCCCCCGTGACGGAGCGTGTCAGCCTCCCGGCGGAGATGACGAACGCAGAGGCGATTGTTCGCGGCGCGAAGCGACTGGGCGCGGCTACGTTTCGCAGTGTGCTGAAACGAGCCATTGATGACGGAGCAGGCGGCTCAATCGGGTGCTGTGTTCTCGGGCGGCTGGGCGATGGATGGTGCAACTCTTGGGGGATGTGAGAGGAGGGGCGTTGTGCCCACACCTGCTACCAGAGCGTCAACCGCTACGGACCCCACAGATCTGGAAATTGGACTCCCCAGTGGATTTATATTTACTCTCAGACTAGTGGGTTTTTTTTTGGAATTTTGTAATTAGTTAAAATCCAGGCAGTCCAGTGTAATTTCTCATTGTGTTTAAAAGGCCCCAGATATGACACTCTGCTGTAATGTTCAGTTTATAACAGATGCATCTGTGAAGTTTGGACCTTCTGCGCTCAGTTTAATCACTTTTGTATGTGCCATTTAAGAAGGAATTTGGCTTTTTACTGGAACGAGTTGAAATGTGTCCTGAACATCCAAGAAACCCTAAAGATCTCTGATCTAGAATTGATTTAGTACAGTTCACTAAAACATGCCTGGCTAAGTATTGTTTTGGAGCTGAAACCTCCTTGGTATTTTGACTACATGTTTTCCCAAGAACTAATATTCCAATTACCTTCCTCCCTTTTTAGAGGAAAGTGTGAACATGCGTTATCTAAATACAAAACAAGGAGATGTTCTATCACTCCATAGTAATAATATAAAGAGCATTGGCTTACACTTGTTGCCATGATCCCACTGTCAAATCAAACTGGGATTATATTTTAATAGACTTCTTGGTATGCAGCAATCCATTCTGCAATCATCCCAAACCTGTTTCAGGTGGAATTAGCCCAGACTTGCATTACTGTTCACTAATAGAACTAGTTGAGAAATGAGTTCAACTGTTACTAATTTACTTACAAGCCGTGACTTGTTCATTTCTTGACCCTAATGAAACCAGGCCCAGACAGAGACAGAAAACCTTCACGTTAACCCGATGTACAGACATCAAACTATGAAATAAAAGCACGTAAATGTTACAGCCAGAATTTCTTCCATGAGAAGAAATTCCAAAAAAAAAAAAAAAAAATTTAATTATGTAATTTAACATCTTTTATGGCAACCATAAATATCAACACTGTCCCATAAAAAAGTTTCCAGGAAACTGGAATAATCCTTATTGGGAAAACATGCACTCAAAATATCTTTAAAAGTGGGTTACATTCACCCAAGTGTTTTTATGAAGCACCAAATACCTTCTACATGTGACAGAACTATATCAATGGTACACAAGAACTAAATTCAGTTGCAAGAAAGTTAATACCAGTGGAGATTTTTTCAACTCAATCCAGCTGGTCAGTGTGGTCCTACAAATGTAATAGAAGTAAACAACAACAGTGAGAATGTCAGGCATAATGGAGCATTATTCAAGAAATATTTGATACGTGCACGTATGAAGTCTTTTTGTGCCAAAAAAGGCAATACATGCGTAACCATAAAACCGCTCGACTGCAAAAAATGTACAAAGTTTAGATGGTTAAGCCATGAGCATTATTTTTGATCACCTCCACATTTCACTATGGTGAGGGAGCAGCTGCCTGCCTCAATACCACAGATCTGTTACACATTTTTCAAATGACTGATGTTCATCTAATTTCTTAATCAGTCTAAACTGGGTCTCACCTTTGGCTGCTTGAGCAAAAAAACAAAATCAGCTATATCGATCTAGGATTCAACAAATCAGAGTCACGTCCTCTCCTGAGTCAGGTTAGGAGAGTCAAGTGTGTTATCAGAGAGAAACACAAAACGACCATCTCCCAGAGTTAGAACTTCAGGCTAAGATGCTGAAGCCCCAGGGCAACCGACACAGAGCCCTCCGAGTTTATTTTTCTCTCCAGTTCAGTATTTGTACTATTCTTTTTTCGCTCGTTGCCCAGATTTTCACGTTTCCTTGTTTGCAACGTTTAATCAAAAACGGACGCGTGTCCTTCATTTTTATGAACAGTTACGTCTAACTGCGAACTCTCAGGCACGACACCCATCATCTCGCGCGCCGTGCGCCAGAGTGTTCGGTTCGTTTCCTCTCATAACTTGCAGGACGAACTTGTCGAGAAAGTCTTTTCGTGAGCAGACTACCGCACTTGTGGGAAAAGTGTTGCGCTGATTCATAAAAGTGAATCCCGTCATTAAGACCCGATTCACCACCATAATTTCCCCGCAACAAACACTGTACATAGTAGAAGAATGACTGGTCACTAAAAAAATTCACACTCGGAACAGCACGAGGACAAATGATTAAAAACATTTCCAAACTCATCACACTTCCATATTTATGATTGAACTGCGAATTTAAATCAAAGGGCCCTGCAAACATAAATCTGCTACTTTTACTCCACTGTCTGGACTTTATGTAAATGAACGAGACTCCCACTGCATGAACACCAGACTAGAAATTCATAGAAGAAAGTGTCAGTATATATTTTATATATAAAATTTCATAGCGCAAAAACTACAACAAAGCCAACCACAAGGACTATCAGGCAGCTAAGTGGTTATTGATTAACAAACACTAGAGACTCCTGAAGCAGTCGTAGCCACAGCACCACCCAGACCTCCGCCGATGCATCCAATCAATTACCACCGACTTAACCACTTAACATGCAGTAGCTTAGAGCGTGTGCATGGAGAGGTGGAGCCAGGAAACATCTTCTGCGCGGTGGCCGAGCTGAGCCCAGCCAGGGGTGAAAGGGCACGAGGACCGAACCTGGCGGCACCTCCAGCTACTTGCGTTTCTCTTACCCCGTCTCCCATCCAGACCCGTGTGCAGGTAAGGGAGCGAATTCCGAACGCGGCGCACAAATCGGAGACGGCGGGTTTAGATTCCGTCCACCCGGTTACTGTCGCTCAAGGCCGGTGCAAATCGCTGCGTGCCCCCCCAACACCGCTGGCCCAGTGCCCGTTGCCCAGCGCCGTCGCCACGGCGACGAGGGCTGCACTTACCGATGAAGGGGATGGAGTCGAGCGACTCGTCCAGGTTGCTGGAGCAGGCAGAGGAGTCCCGCTGCTCACTCAGCCGGCTCATGTGCATCTCGCGCCGCGCGTCGTTGGGCAGCCAGCACACGCCGCCCCCTGCTGGCTCCGCCGAGTCGCTGTCGTTCACGGCCAGGATGTAGGAAGGGTGGCGCAGAGGCTGGGACCCATTCTTGTCCCGCAGGACCACGCCGGCCATCGGGCCACGGCCATTCGACGGCGAGCCCTTGAGGTCGCGCGGGACCTGCCTTTGCGACGGGCTGCTCGTCTGGTGCCTCTGAGGGGGAGGAGCGGAGCAGGAGGCGGATCTCTGCCCCGCTGACGTCTCCCTCCCCGCTTCTGGGCTGCGCATCGTCTCCGCTCGAACCCTGGACTGCTGGCCGGCCGCAGGCACGGAGACGTGGTTGCTCACGGCAACTCTTTGGTCCTTCGTCGGAGGCTCTTTGGCCTGGTTTTTGCCGACACGTGACAGTCTCTCGGAGGGAACAGGCGGGGGTGGGATGTCTGTTCTGGAGCTCAGCTGGTGCCCGGCGTTCCTGCCCCTGCCGTAACCCACTGATCTCTGGGCAAACGCCTGCCGGCTGGGACGGCCACCCTGGTCCGCCCTGCCGTAGCCCCTCCGCTCCCCGAGCCAAGGACCCGGCTCTCCGTAGTCTGGACTCAGGATGCGGGGCTTCCGGACAAAGCTGTCCGAGGACAGGCTGCGGGGGGGGCGGTCGCGGGGCCGCGGGACCCCTCCCGTCCTGTCCTGCGAGGCGCTGCGCGGGGGGAGCGCAGGAGGCCCCGTGTACGAGCGCTCGTGGGAGGTGCTCCTGCGGCGGAGTTGGTTGGGCCAGGCGGGTGGAGGCACGCAGAGTGCGCCGCCCCGGGGGCCACGGGTGGAGCCTCGCAGGCTGTCCAGCCGCTCCTGGATCGTCCGGCTGTACGCGTGGAGCCCCTTGTTGTCGATGTACTCCCTGTAGGTCTGGTACGTCCGCCAGTCGATGTTCTGGTGGGCAGCGTGCGAGACGACAGAGGAGGCGGGGGAATAGCGGACGGGGGGCGTGGCGTACGGGTCTCCGTGGTAACCCGACGGGTAGGCGTCGGCATTGCGGGGGTGGAGGTACTGCGGCCGGCCGCCGGGCCTGGACCTCGCCAGGAGAGCATCGTGGCCGTAGTCCGTCCTGCCGCCGGCTCCCACAAGCCCCAGGTGGAGGTCGGGGGGCGGCACCATCACCGTCCGGGGCAAGTGTGGTCGGGGCAGATCCACGCGGTGACCCAGGTCGGGTGTCTCCACGGCCTCAGCCATGCCGAGGGGTTTACGGTCTACTCGAGAGTAGCATACGGACGGAGGCTCCGGGATGTGGCGGGCGTGTCCGCTGTAGGCATCGTGCCCTTTAAGGTAGGCATCCTGGCAGTACGCCTGCAGGAGAGAGAGAGAAAGAGAGAGAGAGAGAGAGAGAGAGAGAGGCTCAGGTCAGAGAGAGTCAACAGCCCCAGCACTTGCCGTACTGCTGGGGTACTCGGCACTCATGTTTGAAGAGAACCACAAGCATCACATGACTGCAGGCGTTGTGAGGCGG
>JAOXYF010000016.1:8204717-8241598 GCA_028565775.1 Sternarchorhynchus goeldii
GGGGGAGCGAGCTGTTCAAATCTAGCGCGTGGGGCCTACCACTTGAGAAGTTAAAACGTGTCAAGCAGGGGCAAGTGTAGAAGACGTCTGTGCGGCTGCACCCAATCGACGGGCTTCCATCACCCGAGAAGTGCACTTCACCCGAGAACACGCCTCACGGCGGACGATCGGTTACTCTCGCATCTCAAACCAGCCGACGTCGGCTTTCAATAAGTGACGTGCAAAAGTTTTAAGGGGCCGAGTGCGTGCGTTTAAAACCAGGTGCAGGACGTGGCCGGTTGCTTTGCTACATAAATCAGCCCGTATTGTAGATCAGTGTTCGTGTGGTTTCATGTTACGCTCTGTACAGAAGTGGATGAACAGGAAGGGCTTTGTACTAGAGGAAATCAGACACAATTTTATTTTTTGCAGGGTTCACTAGAGCCCAAACAAATCAGGCCATTACTAACCAGTCTATTACAGACACGGCTGTGCACCACCGTCACCGCCGCAATAAAACGTCCTCGGAAGACCATTCAGCACTACACCCGCTGGCAGCAGCGTCAGGGCAAAGCTGCTAACAATACTGATGCTTTCTTATGACGACATGCACCTATTCGGCGCGTGGATAAAGAAAAGCAGGTGGTGTTGATGGGGAGCTTTAGTGAACGTCCTAGTGAACGTCCTAGTGAACGCATGACTGCTATGATGCCACTCGTGGTTTTTTTAATTCACTTTTTCTCCTCTGCAGTGGTAGAAATGCAGCTGAAGTTGCAGTGTGTGTCAGTAAACTGGACAGAGAGCAGGGGGAGTGGCCAGTTCCGCAGGGGGAGTGGCCAGTTCAGTTGGTAACAAAAACTGACATTATAAAGCAGCAGGTCCTCTATGGAGACCCGTGCAGAGGACTTCCCATTAAGCACCACTCTCCACCCCACGTCTGCTGGAGCAGTACAAGTGATCAGCGCACACCCGCCCCTCTACAAAAGGTATGTATTGATTTGGAAGCAGAAACAAACGCGCCCCCACCCCCAAGTCCCCCTCTAGACACCAAAGGGACGACCAGTGGAAGTGTAAGATTAGCACCCAGCTAAAGGCATTTAGGGCTGGTCTATTTGTGTAGGTGTGTTTGTGTGCAGTTGCTTTTCTCTCCCACTGCCACTCCACTGCACTGTTTACACAACAAACGACGGATGAAGAACAGACAAGACCCTCCCCCTGCTCCACCCACACACACACACCCCCACCCAACACAGATGCACACCACAGTACACCATGGTGTTATTTATATAGGCTCACCAACACTGCAAGAACAGAAAGATTCATGGTCTTCAGAATGAAAGTTTGTTTTATCCGTTCAGTTTCAGCAACAACTGAAATCATTATTCAGAATGTTCTTGAACGGTAACACAAAGAATACGTCCCACAAATTCTGAAAATTAAAAACAAACATTTTTTAAAAAACAATAAACATTGTAAACAAACTATTACAGTCGTTGCACTGATATGTTGAATGTATTAGTTAAATGTTAAATGTAAAAGGGACAAAACTTCACACATAAAAAGCCAAATGAAAAACGCTCCACACAGCAGTTCACCAACACTGCAAAACAAAACTCCCTGGAAAGTTCCTAAGAAATGTAAATATTTGGGAAAGTACCCAAGTGTTCGTATATTCGCCGAGTAGAGCAGAAAGATATGACCGTCAATAACTAAGTGCAGAATAACCGTAATTACATTTAAGTGTCAATAACTATAGTGCAGAAAGTAGAAGACATTAAATTTGAAAACGCGATCCATAATCTTACATAGCCAGCCATGTCTCACACACACCAGGCATCAGGGCTGTAAAAATACGATGTAGTTAACACAAATGAGAGCAAAAATATTTTTCATTAGATTTTTATTTTCAAAACTTTCTCATAGGTCAGCGTGTTCATGCCAGTACTTTAACTGATGTGTGATTTTTGTCTTGAACTGGTGCAGGTTCAAGAAAACCTATCGCTGGAAACTAAAGACCCAGAAAACACGAAGAGAACCAAAGCAGCAACGTCGAATTTACAAGTAATGCCCGACTTGGGGCATGAGTTGGGGACGTGTCTAACAAAACATCATGTTGACTGTACAGTTCCGAGTTAGAGGCGTGTCTAACAAAACATCATGTTGACTGTACAATTCCGAGTTGGGGGCGTGTCTAACAAAACATCATGTTGACTGTACAGTTCAAGATGGCACTCATGATGAATAGCAACAAAGCTAATCAGAAGAACTCAAAAGAGGTTGCGTAGTGCAGATATTGATTTAGTGGACGTGGGTGTGATTTATGTGCACTCATCCACCTGACCTGTTTCAGTACATACAGTCTATTAAGAAGCAGCATCGCACACAAATAATTGATTGGTGGCCCTTACCATATGATGTTTACTTCAGTGTGACTGACCCCCCCCCCCAAACAACTGAACACGTACCACAAACATGTACCACGCCATAACTAAGACCTCCGTGAGTGGCAAGTAGGCATTTCTGAGGAAGGCATGAAGGCAGTATTATACTGGAACGTTATCACCATGGCAACGTTTACACGGCTGCACGTGCCAGGTGCAATTCTACTACGAGGCCCAAAGCAATGTTACCCCCCCCCAAACATCCCCTTAACAAGTAAAAACAAACCACCGGTTAAAAAAAAAACGAACTACTAGAATACAGGCGTTGCGCGACATTAAAGACTATGCGAAAACCATGAGGTTACCGTGGTTTAGCTTAGCTAAAGGTTCTTAGCAGTAAAGGCTCATTTGCCTGCACAACAGACGATGCACCTTCAGAGCAAGCTTGCATTCAGACAAACTCGATCCATATAAACAAGGGCCACGTAAAAACAAAGTCTCAATATCTCGCCGCACGCGTGCCGCCATATTAAAAGTCCCGTTTTAACCCCTCGCTATGCGAATATCCAACAACCATGTGCGTCGTATTTATTATATTATATTATATAGCTTGGGGGAGACAAGTTTCTCATATAAATGCTTGTTAGTTGTGTAACAGGCAGCCATAGCAGCTGCTTTCCCACAACTGTTATGATCTGTTATGATTACACCAGTCATACCTGATCCGGACAAACACAGTGTTTCTTACACACCTGCACACAGTGTAGTGTGTCATTTTACTCTCTTAATCTCCTTCCCAGTGACCTTCACTGCTCCCCGACTTCAGCAGAAGAGAAAAGGCTTTTAATTGACATCTTTTCTGGTGTTGTTCCCAAAATGTACTAGTTTATCAGATGTTGCTCACAGCACTTTGGCAGTAAGGGCAAGAAAATATGACTTCGGTGTTTAAAGAGCATTACTAAATGGTCATAATCCAGCGGCTGGTAGTCTATAAGCTGTCCCAGTGGAGTCTGCGCCTGGCCGAGCTGGTTGGCAGCTCGCGGCAGATGAGTCTCATGGATTTTTCCTAAATTGTACAGAAGTCAGGAAAGGTTGTACATTCAGGCTCTGGCTCAGTTGTACTCAGGCCTACATTTAACAGGCTCTTATCTGTCTGGGCCTGTTTGGCAAACACTATTGGGCTTTAATTGAGAGGCATTAACCACAGACACCATCAGTACAGGAGTATTGCAGTTTATACCTTTACTGAAGCTGAGCATGAAAATCACAAATGAGGCCATATCACTTACAGTTAATACATTTAAAAAGTGACCTTTTTTCAGCACCGATCCTGCAAAAACCAGAGAAGGCGCTTTACAGAAAACATACTTAACGTTGATTTGTTCAAACAGATTAGACCATAAGGCCTATATCTGACAGCTGTTACGCACCCACAGTGTACTGGAACTGGGGCAGCAAGCAGCACAGGGGGGGGAACCGCTACAGAGAGAAGAAGCCAGCAACCAGCAACGTCACTGCTCTGAGGTCCAGAGAACTACTAGCTGGCAGCCGGGCAGGGTGGCGAGCCTCGTGGTGCCAGCGGGCGCCTGACCCCACTGCAGCCATACGTAGCACTGCTCTGCTGAGCAGCTCTCACCCTGGACATTACTGGACAGCAAAATGGCAATTCAACACCAAGAACCGTGTGAACCGGGTAACTTAAAAGGACTGTGTTTCGTAATGGTCATATTTACATGTGGCCATAGACCACACATTTAGGCAAAACAGCAGGTGTTGAGCTATTCTGTGCAATGGATAAACATTTATGAAGCCAGAGTTGTGCTGCAGTTTCTTAACTCCCAGCCAAGTAACAACTACAACTTACAATGCTTCTAGTCATTTACAGAAAGTCTGCCAGCACGTGGGTAAAAAGGGTGCGTTAAAACTCAGCACAAGTATAGACGTAATGTTTGAACTAGAACAGACAGTACAGCTATGGGTACAGACAGCACTGCTATGGGTACAGACAGCACTGTAGTTCACTGTAGTCTGCTGAGTCTCAGCAATCTCCAGATCTAAAGATCTACTTTATAAGCTCACTTTCAGACATGTGCAAGTTTGTTTGTTTGTCTTATTGACATGCTCTCTATTCATCACGCTATCTTGTCGTCTTATGACACTCAACACAAAGAATGTGTTGTCATAAAGGCCGGGCCCCGCCCACCGATACATTCTACACTCATCTGAGACATTCAGCGAGAACACGGCACTTGGGCGCGAGCTCTTCAGCACACACCAGAGCAGCCCTTCGTGTTTGAGAATGGCGAGGAGCTTTAAAGGATGGAGCCCCGCTGTGAACCCATCAATAATTCAGCGCGAGAGTGCTGACGCATCTGCGCAGTGTTCCAAGCTAACGCGAGGCTTCACCCCGGGCCCCCGGACAGTTTCTCTAAAGCAGCCAAGAGCAGGTGGTGAGCTTTGTGTCTTCCGGGGGTCTGTTGTGACCTTCTGCAAAAGGGTCCTGGATGATGGTCCAGAAGATCAGAGGAGCCCTGGACAGCTTCTGCTGGAGAGCCCATGCAACGAACCGTCTCATCACCAGGGCATTCAGTTAGGCTGCAGTGTGTTCATACAGCAGTGTGTTCATACAGCTCAAAACCTCGTTATACCTTCTGGCAGGACACAGATTCCATAGGATCCTTTCATTCCACTGCTGCACACACTTGTTGTTGAGGATCCTGGCTGATCAAGTTTAAAACGTCTTGCAGAAAAGCTTCACGTATAATTTGTCACTTCTAATGAGATCTTCTAATCTTCTAATGATAACTTATCAGAAGGGGTTGTGCCAATTTGAACGAGATGACAAACTCAAAGAAAATACAGAAGGGGAGAAAACCATATCAGCCATGAGGGAACAGCCAAAGCTATATGATTCAAGTTCTCTATAACATGACCCGAAAAGAATTACGTTTGGAAATCTTTGTCCATTTCTACCAGAATATTTCGTTATAATGTACAAATAGGCAATATAGTAATTTGTTTGCTGGTGATGTTCAAGGTATTCATGCAGGTAGGTAGATAATGACACGAGCACACACTCAGAACCAATGTCCAACGATATTAATCAGTAATGATAAATGAGAGCAAATAAATAAGGACGAGAATCAAAGTCAACAACTTCCATGCCCAGCACCAGCATTAAACATCACCTCTGTTCTTCCTCAGCTCAGGGAGGAATCTGTTCTGCGCTGTGAACGTACCCTTAGATGATCTCAAGAGAGATGTTTGGATAAAATAAGCCAAGAGTGCTTTTATTATTATTATTATTATTATTATTATTATTAAAGTGAAGGAAGCTGCTAGCCGGCCAATCGGAGCAGATCGGGAGTTCGGCTGTCTGAAGTCAAATATGTGCAGAGCTGATGAACAGCTACAGATATTAGGCCTAATATTGCAACTCTCGGAAATCTGCATGTTTGTTTGTTTGTTTGTTTTCCCCCCCATTGTTAAAACCATTTCACTCTATTCTGCTGGAATGTTAATGCAGGATTTGAGCCCGTTCATGTGCAGGACATGATGGGAAGGCTTGTCGGCCATGTCACGTACTCCAGTCTACCGGTCCAAATGTTTGGTGCCTGGCGATATTCGTTTGTCAGTTGCATAAAGTTCAAAATCCCCCCCCCGCACCACACACACACACACACACACACACTCCCACATTCATCTGCTCTGGCTCCAGTCTCCCCAGGAAAGGAATGGGAAGCGCAGCAAGAAACGTTCAGCTACAGTGGAAACACGATATACAAGCAGATTCCCAGGGCTGGAAAGTGGGGCTCGAGACAGCAGCACTGACGACACCTGAAGACAACATGCAAACCGGGTCTTTTTTTTTTTTCCTGCGTCCCAGTCTTTACGCTCACAAACGCCGTCAAACTGCCCCTAAAACAAAACCACTTCTCCTCTGCAACATGTCCAGAGGGTCGTCTGCACAGCCAACAGTTTGGGATCAAACATTTTCCCTTTTGAAACCTACATAATTCATGCGCCTAGGGTCAAAACTTCATTTCCCTTAGCCTGCCGGACTGTTCTCTCTGACATCTGGCCTGACTAAAACCTATTTGGATCCCTTCTATTAAATTGAAGATGCATTTTTCCTCCCAGACAAGGAGTTAAATCACATGATGACTAGTAACAAGACACATAGAAAAGGGTATAAGGACGCTTCCTAATGAGGACCAGAACCTGGGAGTTGGGATTGCTGGAGCCATAAACCAATTTCCACTGAGACTAAGGGAGGGGAAACTTTGAAGAAAACATGTGCACGGAATGTGTGATAAGCCCTTTGAGGGTGATAAGTCTTTTAAGTCTTAAAAAAGAAGTTATTATTCAAGAAGAGAGAATACGCTACCATAACTACAGCAGTGGAACCATAAGCTGCTTCTATTATGTGTCTGAAACCCAGACCCTGAAGACGTTACAGAAAACCCGGTAACCAATATAGAACTGTTACCGGTAGCTCAAATAGAACTGTTACAAAAAATATCTGCTGTAGTCAAAACGCGAGTTCGTAAACGGTGTGCTGGATCCAATCTCACAAAGAACGTCAGTCCCACATTCCACGCAGTCACTTAAGATATTTGAATGTCTTCGTTGGGTGAGTTGGAACACAGAGAGCGCCGAGAGTGAAGCCGTCCCCCGTTACACATTAACCTGGAAGCATCCACTTCTAGAAACATTAACGGAGCCACCGTGGGGGCGACAAATCCAGGACGTGTGTGCACTGTTGCTCAACGTTATTCGTTTTAGCATAATTTCTCTTCATTCCACCCGTCCTGTCGTAAAACATAACATGGCTGATCTTGGGAAACGGGTTGGAAAGAGGAGCCTTTGATACTTCATGGAAGTCGGTGTGCTCGCTTCAGTTCTCCTACTCGTTGCAGCTCCTGTTACTAGCACTGCCTGAAATGTTAAGCATTTACTTTTGTGGGGGTTAAAAAAAAAAAAAACACAAACAAACAAACAAAATAAAAACACAGGTGTGCACAACAGTACGAGAGAGGGAGTAAGGTGCGAGACTCGAAGACTGTGTGCATTCAAGAGTTAATCATACTCCCAAAACTACAGGAAACCCATCTGAAATGAACCAACAAAGCGTCCTTGTTTAGATTGCTGTGAGAAATAAGGGGTTAAAAAAAAAAAACCCACACACACACACAACCAACAACAACAACAACAACAACAACAACAACGGCATGATGGATTCATTCCAACCCGTGTCAGTCGTACCAGTTTTGACTGGAATTCCCGCACAATAGCTTTATTGTGTTGATGTGGACCAAGTCGTCTCAGTAGGCGATGTCCATTATTGTTACTCCCTGAAAAGATCTTCAACAGGCCTACCCCCCCCCAGCCTTCCACAGACCAGCTATCAGCTCTTTAAGAAATAAACAGGTCCGTGACAGTTAATGAGTAACAGATCTAAGCATAGAAAGACATTTCTCTTCTGTAAGAAAGGCTTTCTGTAAATCACTGATGGAGAAAACCATGCATTCATCACCATTCTCACTGGTCCCATTTCCAGAGGAGAGAGACAGGCACCGGCAGGATTGTCCAGGGTTCACACACACACACACACACACACACACACACACACACACACACACGAAATGAGGGGGTATTTTCCTCACTCTGCTGAAACAAAATCCCTCGTCTTTGCTCAGGAAAGGTTCGTCCATATTAACCATATAGATGTCAACTCCGATACAATAGCAATTCAAACCAATCCCAACACAGTGGTGTGACTCATCCTCTGACACACCGTCATGGATTATTCAGCATATGCCTTGCTAAATAAGCAAATGAACCCAAACCTAGTCACATCCATGCCAGGACACGCTGCTGGAAGTCCCACGGCGTTTTAAACGTTCTTCCTGTTCCCTCATTAAACTCTCAACTTATCGAATCGGCAAGTCAGAAACAAGTTTCCTTTTCGCCCGTACTCTGGTTTAGGTCCTAATGCGCGGTGCTCGCTACACGATTTTACTGCTGATTTTTGTTGTCCTTTGGCAACAAATCATTGCGGGTGCCTGCCAATACCCTTATGCTATCTTCAGCCACGGCATGAATGTGTCAGCAACATCATTTTCCCAATCGGAGAGAAAGAGTCTAAATGCATGTTCATGAGCTAGAGAGAACACATTCTGCTTTACGCTGAGCTTTCAGCTACAAAAAAGAAAAGACATAAACATTCCTGATATCATTACCCTGCATCAGGACAAAAGCGAAACCCAGGTTTCACAACTACTAATCACATCAGATGAACTGACTCGTTGTCGCTTGCCGTTCAAACGTTTTATTGCATTTTATGGCACTTTTTTTTCCTTTCAGTGCTCTTTGAAGACAGATTTCACAGCCAATCCACCACAACCAATTATTCTTCCACAATTTCTTGTGTCTGTTAAAGCTAGGGCAAAACAATTACAGGCTCCATCTTGAAGTTATATAGTTCTTGTGTGTTATTTTCGTGAAAGACCGGCGTTTGGGGATCTGGTGCTCAGGGATCTTCCTCGGTGTAGATCTCGTACTTTGTCAGCAATCACTAGTGCACACCTCTAGGTCAAGTAAACAACCGGTCGCATGTGATGGGTCATGAAGTGTGAGCAGTATATTGATTCTAAGATTTTGAGAAGTCATGCAGTGCAGATAAGATGAAACGATGCCAGCTGCAGGGCAGTCGTCACTCTCCCTTGGTCCGAGGAGGAACATGTTAGATTAAAGGTGAGGGAGTGATATGCTGACGGAGTGATGTGTTGAGAAATCTGCAGATCCTATAAATAGATGACCTTCAACCCAACACGAATACAGGCAGCGGTTTTCACAAAGGCCTCTATTGAGAGCTCGGGTCAGTGGCTGTATGTAACACAGGGGCAATCTGCACTGAACCTCTGTCTGAGAAGGGCAGACTAATATCATACTAGACATAATCAACTCTTCGTCACCAGAAAATCCCTCTGTTTACACATCTCACCCATAAAAACAAGCCAACAAAGAAAGAAAAAGAGAGTCTGCGGAACCACCAAGTTAATGCGCTGAGCAAAAAGGTCTCCATCAAGGCCAAAGCTGCTTCACAACAGAGCTTAAAAAAAATCCATGCTAGCAAAGTCAGCAAAAAAACAGTGCACGAAGGCCTGAAAGACAACAGGCTACGTGCCCAAGGGCTGCCGCTCACATCTACTGTGCACCGGTGCCTGTAGGTTAACGTTGTCTGCATGTACAATGGCTGCTTTCGTAGTGCGGTGACTGTAAGCTACTGTAGCTCCCTGCCAAAACCCCAGGAGGGAACATGCCAGGGAGTTTCCTTCAAGAGTTCCCAAAGAATTTCACTTCGTTTTGCTGCGGACAAAGAACCCGATCCCTTTTGCTTTCCTTTAAAGCGTGTGCTGTGAAACAGGCGAGACCACGTTCTCTCCGAAAGGTAAAGATGGAGGGCTTTGACTTTCAAAGTGATTATTTTAAAAGCTCGAGTGAGCCACTGTTAAAATTAAAGCCATCGTCACGAGTTCACAAAGAGAATGCATCATCATTAACAATATCAGCCCATTCCAACTTGCATATTCTGGTATATTTAGGTATCTTGTTCACTGCAGACCACATGTACGGTAATCTGATACCACAGCACTGTCACGAGACTTTACCTGCTTGGGGTTTTATTTTTGATGCTTAATCTGAGATTATGGGACTACAAACCAACCAACCACATACTACCAGCAGCAGCCCTGTACAACCTCCAATTTGTCCATCACCACCCAATAACAAATATGACGCATCTTAAATTACAAAAGATCTTAAGTGTCTACTTGTTAAGATATGGACTTGCAAATAAAAATATTTTTAAAAAGTCAAATGCGTGGTGCTTCTTGTAACACAAACAAACACTAATTCAATCCCATTGGACAAGTTGATGCAGACTGATCTTAGCTTCCACATTCTAGTGGGTGGGACGAAGGCAGTGTTTTTGACAGGTGGTGGAAGCAAACAGGCTTGCTGTCATGGCTTTAGGCAGGAGTGTAAACGCACCCGCTGAAAGCCGGTTCACCAACAGCATGCTTTGTTCTTCCCGTCACAACAGCCAGCTAGTAAAGAGAAGGCCTGCCAGCTCTGGTCAAGCCGACAGCAAAAGAACCAGCTGTGATGTCAACATTATCAGGGCAACACAGACATCTGACTCGTCACACCTCCGGTGACGAGAATTTACTTCGCGACTTTATGCAGCAGCTGGACGGTTCAGGTTTGATCACGTGATAAACGCCGCGACATGTCGAGGCTGAACAGGTGGTAGGGACGTGAGGTAAACGTGTGGAGGAGGAGGTGCACTAAAGTGTCGCTGTCAGCGCAAACATGTTCTTCACTGTGCAACTTCCCAAACTGTCGAAACTCTTACTCGCATTATCATCAGCTGACTAACTTAGCAAGGCGTAAAAAAAGTAACTTTTTACCTGGCTAAGTGGGGTCTTAACGGGATAAATCGTCTCATCCTCGTCGTTTGGACTCCTGCCCCAACTCGTTGCCATCATTTCACTTCACGTAAAAGGCGATTTCGCACGTGTAGCCCACATCTAGGTTAAACGTTAAAGTAACCAATCAGATTATTGTGTACATATCCACCCCATCCTCAGTCCCAAATTCTTTTGGTGAAATCCGCTGGAAGAAAATGAAACAATACTGGATGTTTTATTCAAATTCAATGTATCGTATCCAATTACCCATTATTCATTAGCTTTACAGTTATATTTGCTTTTCAATCGAATTAATTTTTGGATAAAAAAAAAAAGATACGGGAGAGCTTACACAAAAACAACAGTCTACCAGCAAACTATGGTCAGCACAATTCTATTCTCAAATAAGCAAGTTTAAACAGCGCCAGTAACAACGCAGTCACGTGGACATCCCCAACAACAAGAAAGGTCCGTGCGACGCACGTCCCCGAAACGCTCGTGACAAAAGCCAAACGCGTGAGTGTGTCCCCGAGCGCCACATGGCTACGCGTGAGCCCCTGTTGATTTGGGGTGGTTGTTCAACATTTGCCGCCGCTAACCTTAGTCAAAATAGTCCAAACTCTTTAAATGACCCGAATCACAATGTTTAAACCAGTGTTATTTATAAAGCATAAATGATTTGTATCCATTTGCTTTGGGTATAACTCCACAAATCACAAGTCATAGAAACCATAAAAAACGAGTTTCTCAAGTAACGTGATAACCTAGTTAGTTAGCTTGAAAAGTTGACAGAAAGTATTTTAAATCCGACAGTGTATTATACTACAGTATAAGCCACATTCCACCATAAGTTACAGCTATGTATCTAGCGACATAGCCTAAAGGTCTAGTTTTCACTGACCGCCAGGATCGGAAAGTTTCGTAGGAATAGCTGGATTGACAGTGGTCATTTGTTGAGTGTTTAATCAAAAGAAAACGGTCAAAAATCTTTTTCTCGCATTTAAAGATAACCATACAATACTGAGATTTAGTCGGCAGCGTATGTAATCTGAATGAGTCTGTAATACATACAGCTACCAAAACAAAGTGGCTAGCTGGCTAGCTTAAGCGCTAACTGGTATTGTCCTCAGAGGTTAGCTTGCTAGAGTTAGTAGTGGCTAGCCTGCAACCTACCTGTTGGGAGTGAAACTCTGTTGTAATGTTGTGAACGCCCATTGAAAATTAACTAAAAATCCTCTGTTCAGTGACAAGGATATCCAGCTTAAGGCACATCACTGCCATATTCTTGCTTACAGTTCTTAGAGAATTAAAAAGGTTTAAAAGTTTAGTAGTTCCCAACCACAGCCGATACACACGCGCGGAACAATGTTGGAATTGTGCTCGGGGGCTCTCGGAAACCTTGGAAACACCACCCTCTTACTGGCTCGGGGCACAACCGTCCAATCAGGTTCTACTTAATATTTCGGTTTGAATTTTGGCCAATTGGCAAGGTTGTTACAGACAGCCATTTTCCGAAACTTCAGCGTATTTTTTCCTTTCAGATAAGTTATTTCAGAAGTCTTTGTTACAGTATTACTCGTCGGTGACTTCATTATTATAAGGATGCTGAAATAGTAACATCAAATGACAGTTTCTCAGAGTTAATGTTACATTCTTTAGCAACAACAATGGCTTTTTATTGTATTGAATCAAAGCAAATATGACTACGTTAAATCATACAGTAGACAACGTCACCCATTCTGAATAGCTTGTTTATTTTTTATTTTTCTTGTTTTTCTTTTTACACTCTTTTTTTCAGGTCTTGCCCTGATATATATATATATGTGTGTGTGTGTGTGTGTGTGTGTGTGTGTGTGTGTGTGTGTGTGTATTATATTTGAAAATCTGAACATTTTCTAAGTATTACATTTTTTCTTCATAATTTTACCAGTTTAGCTGTTGTTTAATACCTAACAACTCCTAAACTACTGAAATACTGAAGTTTTTACAAGTGCTACAGTGCTTTCACATGGGATCAGCAAGGGGAATTCTGTGTCATGTAACTGACACTAACTTTCAGCTGCCTGGTACACTGAATAATCTATCATCAAAGCCAAACAGATCTTTAGAAACCCACATCAGTGGGTGGCACGTAGCACAGCTGGGGCTCAAACCTCAATCCCAGCTGTGTGGCATGTTTTTCAACTTTTTTTTCTTAAAAAGATGTGGTAAACCTTTTTCCAGAGTTGCTCCATCACACTGAAATATTGTCCAGTTCTCTCCTAACAGCCTGTCAGATGTTCTATCGGTAAAGCTCTTACAGGCTGCATTGATTTTGTGTTCGTAATATTCTCCAAACTCCTCCAGCACTCCAGCTCCATGCTGATTGGTTGCGTGTGCTCCTCCGTCCATACCGTCCAAGCCCTTCTCACCGTTAGTAAATGTTAGGCCAGTTTAAAGGGGTCACCTGTCATCCTGGATCAAAGCGCAGTTGGGCCTGGTGGGCAGTTGGCAGGAGCACTGGAATGTCTATGTAGCATGTCTAGCGGGGTACGAGTGAGTGGATGCACAAGGAACGGCACCCCACCACAGCTCATCAATCAATCTGCTACTATATTTACTCCGCTACTATATCTGTATTCATTGTGAAGTTTTGTGTGTGTGTGTGGTGGTGGTGTGTGTGTGTGTGTGTGGGGGGGGGTCACAGAGGAAACTACTATACAAATCATTTATGCAATAATAACTGACAGTGCGATGATTCATGATAAGTCATTTATGCCCTAATTACTGACAATACGCTGTAGGTTATCATTCATGCCATAATGACTGAAAGTAGTATGATATGTACCAGAGCTATAAGTTTACCACATTTGATCTTTTTTTGGTGCATCCGTAGTTGTCGGTAACGTTTGTATCAGTTAACGGAATATGTGTGTCCCTACAAAGTAAACCTCTTTGAGAAAGCTGGTTTTGCCGTGTAACATGCAATGTGTACTCACATGCACACACACACACACACACACACACACACACACACACCAACCCTGAAAAGAGAGCTTTCTAATATGTGGTCAGTTTTTAGGGGCCTGGACAAATGTTCCTTTCATTCGTAGGGGCAGAAGGGGCCACCTGTTCGAGGGATTTGGTAGCTTTTGTGCTGAAGTCACCGCAGCCAGGACTTTCACAATGGCCTCGGCCCTCAGAGATCTTCTCTCAGCAATCCGGCTGGGAACACAGCGCTGCACAGGCCAGACGCGGGGGGGGGGGTTCACTGCATGCTTTTGCTGTGGCCAGTTTGGATACACATTCTGTCATTCTATTGAGCAGTGCCATAGCCTTAACATGATTAGAACCGGAGGGGTGTGGAGGGGTGGGGGTGTGTCTGTCCTCATCTACAACTGCTCTAGAGAAGAATTCAGCTCTAGAGGAGAATCGCTTTCATTCTAAAATGTGGGGGAGGGGGTAACACTTGATATTTTCCAGGAAGTGCTTGGTTAAGAAACAGCAGCTTTTGTGTGTGTTTTTTTTAAAGACTCAGGATAGACATATGCTTCTAAATTTCACTCTGAATTCCTGGTGCTTTAAGTTACAGTTTCACACATAAACTGCCCTCCCACACAGAGACAAAGGCCAGATCGTACTCTGCTTAGCAAAGGGCACGATGGTTGGGGAGTCAAGCTGGGGCTGTTAAGCGGACAAACACAGAGCAGGGCGCTTTGTTTTCCTAGCATGCTGAAACCTGGTCCTTCTGTTCAAACGGCAGAGTCATGTGTCAGCTGGGTGTAAAAGGGCCTGTGAAATACACACCACACCTCCTCTCCGGCTCCACCGTGGGCATGGCCCTGTCCCTGCCTGGAATTTGTTTGCATTGGTTTACACTGGTTCCTTAGCATATGAGAACCAGAAACCTACAACATCTAGGCATCAAAAATGTTGTTGTTTTTGTATGTGTGTGTGTGTGTCTTTGTTAAAATCTGAAGAAGATGTTGTTGCATTACTGCCTTCAGGAGAATTTTCAATATTCAGAACTAAGTTTAGCTTCCAGTTTGCTTCCAGTTTCGACAAGAATTCCCCTCTTCTTGCTTTTCAAAGATTTTTGTGCTCAGAAAATATTATTGAGGGCTACGTTTATATATATATCAGCGGTCAGAAGTGTTGAAACTGAGTGAAATCCCCTTAAAGAAAATAACAGTGGTTCGTTATTGTTGCTCAGAGAGGGACACAAACCTTGCACTTCCAACAAGCGGTGTGTGCACAATCTACTCTCTTTCTCTATAATTATAAGACATGCTTGAACACTCCAGATGTTGCTAGTGCGGTCCGCCTGTGTGTTTCTCAAACAAGGTCCGTGTTAAACATAAGCTTAGGGCAGATATGGGTTCATTTCTATTGGTGAGGTCTTCCCACCGAGTGGAAGTGGTTAGCATGGTTTTGGGTGGAGGCAGAAGTTTCCCCTGTTTAAAAGCCTCTCGTTTTAAACAAGAGAGAAACCACATAAGCTCTCAGATCAGCTGGGAAGCATTGCCTCTATAAACACCAGACTGCGGGTTAAAAATCTTGACAGAAATTCTCTCAAACCAGAAATGGGTGCAACTGGAAGGTGCAACAAAGACTGTCTACAAAAATGAAAAACATTGTAAGTTTGCTATAGGTTGCCTGATCGTTTAGCTGAAACATCTCTACATTCTTCTCACAAGCAAAAAGGGACCTGCTGCTCTGGCCTGATCCACCAAGTCAAATCTACTAAACAGATCATTTTGTTTTGTGTACTTCAGTTTGTCCTGTTTGTAGGCGCCCGCCCCTGAGAACAAACCCACAGGCACACCCAACGGTCTGTCAATCAAAGTTTATCGATGACCCGGCTTAAAACAAGCCATTCCATTTTTATGAGAAAAGTGTATTGATATAGAAGGGAAACTGTGAGCTTATTGGACTGATCAGTGAGATGATTACTCTTTAATACCCATGGAAAATCTCAAACAGATCCCATGTCATGATCCCAAGCATGACAGTGAACAGTGGCGATAGTTTCTCTGAGTACTGATCCTGAAAAGCATCTCAACACCATCATCATGTTACTGCCAACGTTGCACAAGGCAAAATTAAATTACAGGCTGCAGGACACACACTTCACCCGCACTGAACTGAATCTACAAGAGGGCTGCTGTGTGTGTGTGTTTGTGTTACATAACACACACCCAAACAAGCCCAGGACTCTGCAGACCTGCTTTGTGTACACAGGTGTGTTGCATGTTTGAGTGTGTGTGTGTGTGTGTGTGTGTGGGACAGAGCCATTCCACACCACCTGCGCCAAACAGGTAACAGACATGCTTGGTTGTGTTGGATATACTACTTAAAAAATCATCAGTTGAAAGGAAACTTTAATATTTAATACAGTAGAAATAATACTTTTACGATAAACGATACAAACATTTAACAATGCAGCAAGTAAGTGAAATTATTTACTGATGTATATAGAACTTGACAAAAAATGTCAGGTCTTCAAATGAAAGTAAAATCAGTATCCATTTCATATTTGTTGCCTATATCTGAGCTTAAGTAAAACGGATCTTATGGGAGAATGCTCTAACAATCTAAAACACCAATCAAACCTAATAACAGTGTCATGCCTAGTTATACAATCCTCTGGAACAGTTTCTGGCAGGAGGCTGCAGTAAAGTCCGAAGTGGAGCTGTAACCCCAGCGCGCTCAGTCAGAAAGGACCTGCGTCACACACATGAACGTGAGGGAAGGATGAGGCGATCCACCTCAAACCACGTATTTCTGTTTCCCGTTCTCACTGATCACACAGATGTGCTGCAGGAGGCAAAAGAGAAGGGGGAGGAGTCAAAAAAGCCAAAGATCATATTTGAGAATAAAACTTCTTTATTGGCACAATGGAGATGCTAATTACAATGACACATACTAAAATGTCAATATATTCAAAAGTTTTTACTGAAAAGTAAATCGCACATCCTCATCATCAGGAGAACAGGGGGAGATGGATGAAGGTCGTCACTCAGCGGGCGAGACCACACCGAGTCAAAGGGGCCTGACAGGTCTCGCCAACTCCGAGCAGCACAGGAAGACTCCATGAATGAGTCTTGATACTAAAACATGTCAGGTTTTGGGCTGCGAACACGTAGTGCAGTGTTCGCTCAGGGCATGGCTGTGAACACGGGCCCAAACCCAAGCTGGGCTTTACAGACAATGTGGAGCGGAAATCATAATTTCCCTGCAAAAGGTACATTGTGAGTTCAACAGGAAGCTCAGGCAGGAAATAATGTGTGGCCAGACGAGTTTATTTGATGGGATTTGATTGGACCATGGAAACAGGACATGGAATATTTTCCTTTAATATTATTTTTCTTCATATTATTTGGCCTTGGCTAAAGTGAAACATTTAAAGATTAAGAGGTAGACACAGGTCATTGCATTTTGATAAAACATAATGGAAAAACTAAATCATTTTGTCTTAAGTGATTATACTATGAACATTAAAATGGTATTTTTTTTTAAATGTCAGCTTGTCTGACATCAGTAAAAGCACGTCATGTATGTATGAGACGCTTCTGCTCTGATCACTGCCAGATGCAAGGGTGAGGGTTGGCCAACAGCTCCCTGGAGAACTGAGTCAGAAGACCAGGAGTGTGCTCTGAAGAGGGTGTCATTCTTTATTAAAGCCTCATGTCGCTTAGCAACCTGCACTCCAAAAATCGAGGTGAACCAATGGGCTTCAAACGGGTCTCTGTGGGCTTCTTCCGCCTAACCCTAACTGCACATTCCTTAGAACGTGCGTCACAAGCCAACGGTGGCCAGCAACTGTGTGGAATCCTCCTTTTACGGAATTTCACAGAGGACCAAGAGCCTTCGGAGCAGACGCCGACCTCGCTCCAGGACGCGGCTCTCGACCTGGACGTCAGGAGCGCTAAACTCGGTTCTGGACGAGTGGAGAATTTACACCAGCACCAGGGAAACAGCACTTGCCAGAGCCTCGCAAATAACCCTACGTCCTAATGCGGAACAAATAACCCTACGTCCTAATGCGGAACAAAGGTCTTAAACTCTAGCACACTAAAAGATTATAAAAGGAAAAATGGCCCACATCTTGAAATGTCCTTTTTTTAATCCACTCCAACAGAGATCATTATATTCGCATTTGTCTTACAGAGGAACCTGGTGGGGAGAAGACTTACACTGAGATCCCTAAAGTATTCATTGTAGTCCAAGGCATAGCCAACCACAAACCGGTTAGGGATCTCAAACCCAACATCTGGAGCAGAGAGACTTGATTAAAAAGAAATAATCATGACAGAGATGTTTTCCTGAAGAGACCTTTAAAAGACTTCTCCTTTACATGATTCAACAATCAGCTTTTAATAATAAAACCGACTATAATTATTACAACCGTTATTGAACATTGGACACAAACAAACAAATATAATAAGACAGTGACTTACAGTCCGGAAAGGACCCCGGCTTATTCGGGCCCCTTTTCACCAGTAAACTAGAGAGAAAAAGCAGCTTTAAGTGGTTTGGAAAGCATGTGTTGAACATGTTAATCCACAGACTCATTCAGCCGATCTGTGCGAGAGTTGTCAGTGGTGTTATGCGGCTCACCCACCCTGCCACCCTGATCCTCTTGGGGCCAAAGGCCCGGATGTGTGCCAGAAGGGCTTTCTTAGTTTTCCCAGTGTCCACTATGGCCTGTTTGGCAAAGACAGAGAGGGACGGTCCACAAACAGGTTGGGAGCATCAAGGAACGCAAGTTTAGAAGTGTGTGTGTACTTGTACGTGAGCACATACAGATGCACCCGCAGCTGATGCTGTACAAACACAAAAAAATATTCAAATAAAAGGAGCACAAACACAAACTCTTCCTCTTTCAGACATACGTGTACACATGACGTCAAACAATTACACAGACGGTGAAGGACGTGCAAACAGTCCAACACAAACAGAAACGCTCACCAAAAAGCATGCCGACACAATGCGCGTTTCAGAATACGTCCTCCGTCTCATGGGTTCTTGGAATTATCAATCGAGAATCTAACTGAAAGCTCACCCAGCTCTACCCCCAGGCTGCCGGACACTAAGCAGGCAGGAGGTCTGGAGTCCCGCACACACTGGGTCCCTTTCCTGTTTTCTTAATCTACTCATTAGTCTGTTTTCACAAATGCTTTTTCTCTCTTGCCAGGCTGTTATAAAAAAAAAGAGAGAGAGAGAGATTTGTTCCATTTCTATACTCGGAAGCAAGAGGTGAAGCTTCAAAAACCTGCTAATAACTAACATATTATGACCATAACCAGATTCAAAACTAAAGCAAATTTTAAGGTTGAGAGAGTATATCAAGAATTTCTGTGGGGCATCAGAGGTTTCAGGAATCATAACTTGGGCACAGCAGATGTAGAACATTACTTTTGTCCAAGGTGTTACCTTCAGGGGGAAAACATTAGAACCTTTTAATTAAAAATGGGAGCCTGTCCTTAAAATGAGGCAGGAGGAGAAATACTGTACAACCATAGCAGGAAATGTTTGGAGGAACAAGTGAAGTGTTAATTCACCCTGGAATATAGCAGGACTTAACAGGGCATTTAAAGGTTTGTCTCTGTTCTGGTCACCCCTGACGACACAGTTGGTCATGACAACGCTGAAAGGGCAGCAGTAATAGGAGAGAGAGAAAGAAAAAATAAACACTTACCTCCACAATGAGGACATTCTTCCAGATGAATGCAAAACAGTAAAGAAAAAATATTAATTACATTTAGTCAGCATTCAGAATTAGCTGTAACAAAACATTTCCTGTAACTGAACGTCCTGGACACTTTAATTAGGTGCACCTGTCTCACTTGAAGCATTTTTGAGTGTGCACTAACAAACTGTGGTGCATCGGTTTCCACTGGTTTTTCTCCATTCATCACTGTTCGGTTTCTGACCACAGAACAACAACAAGAGGGTGAATATTACTTCGATTTGTACCGATTTAAAAACCACACTGTGTTAATTCTGCAGGGAGAGTGGTCTCAAACCTATCGGGTCCAGCAGTACTGCTGGGATTCTTACATGTGTCAACAACTACTGGGTAGAGAGAGCTACAACCAAATCGGACAGAGCAACTGACGCTCCGTATCGTCTACCTACAAGATGTTTCTCTGAGGAGGAAGTGTTTGTTGGTGTTTGCAACAGAGTGCTGGGGGAGTGTGCAGCAAATGAAAAAAAGATCCAGATTAAAAAATGATGCATTTGGGGTTTGTGCTTCATGGCTTAACTGCAAATCTGCTTCACAAGTATGAAAAATGTGGACATCACATTCTAATCTACACTACACTAAAGGTCATACATAATCTGGTTTAGATGCTGCCTTGCTTACATCACAAAGGCAAAAAAAAAAAAAGAAAGAAAAAAAACACCACCACCTCCACCACCACACCCTCCCTTGTTTTCCGATCATGGTGACGACACGCCCGGCATGGCCAAAACGAGACGGGAGGCTGGAACCCCACCTGCCAGCCAGCGGCGGCAGTGCTACATGCCTCCACCCAACTGTACAGCACAAATTCAGTTTGCAGTGGTGCATGGTGAATAGAGAGACAGAGGGACAGAGTCCAGCACATTAATGCTCTTCCTCTCCAGACAGTCTCTGCTTCTTACTGCATGGCGACTGCTAACCTGCTAGACCATGTCCCAGAATGCTTTGCTGAGGTGATGAGGTGGTGGACCCACGGAGGCGGGGGGGGGAAGAGAGCAGAACGGAGATGCACACCGCTGGTTAACGTGGTGAAGCGCTCACGTTACGGTCAGTGGTGCGAAATATACAGTCCAGGCAACACACGTGACCCTCCACTAACGTGACCTGGCAAACAGCTCAAGCCTTAGCGTGGTTCTTTCTCTGATGAAATAAAACTGGCCTCTTTAAAGAAACACTTTAATTAACAATTAACTAATGACCTACTAGCATGTAAGAATGTTTTTGTATGATGCTGTTGATAACTTTAGAGTATGCTGAACACTCAAGGTTTAATACCAAACAGAGAGAACCGATAAAATGAAGAGTCCCTCACTCTCACAGAAGCACAAATAACAACAACTAAAACGATTACCTCAGTTCCTGACTATGACAGTTGAACAGATTGGCTTTTACAATTTAGATTAGATATCTTTCACCTTATGGCATTCAGCTTCACTTGAATAATAAATAGATACTTGGTTTACCATTAATAACGCAAAGAAAAACAACTTATGGACAGCGTATGTAAAAGAGCCCCTCTTTTCGTCAGCAATTAAATTCAGATATTTTATATTATTGTCTGTGTAAAGCTATGCAACTCTTATCAGGTAGCCCAAAATCCAAAACTGTCAGCAAAAGCACCATGAGATTTGAAGTCTACAACTCTATGTGTGGCTTAAGGTCAATTTTCGATCACTCCCCCAGCTCAGTTCACATGTCAATTGACGGAGAAACTCCAGGTTGCTGTAATGTACCTTTGTACCATGAGCACAGCAGAGCTCCAACGACATGCTGATGTAATATTTGAGAAAGAGATGATGCGCACGCCGCGAGATTCCTCGCCCACTAGCAGAGCTGGGGACGAGGCGGTGAGTCACAGGTCCGACTGCCCGGCTGAGCTCTCGAGCTGTCAGCACACAATCTTGACTCCACACAGGGGCTCACCGCTCTGGCGGTGACCTTCGAACCATGTGACGTAGCGATGACTCAACATGTACTGCAGGGCAACCCTACAGATAAGATGGTGGCTCCCTAAAAGCTAACATCACACACTCTCCTTCTATCCAGCTATCTAAAAAGAATAGTGAAACAGACACAAAGACTCCAGCACACAGATACTACCACATGACAATTAAAAAGGAAAAGGTAATCACATTAAAACTTAAGAAGAGCAGCCTTAATCGTGCCCGTACCTTTCTGTGCAGTAGACAGACTCTCCTTACCTTTCCCTGCAGTCCAGACAGACTCTCTGCTCCTGTGACCGGGAGGTCTTCTATCGACTTGTCATTCTGGTTTGATTATCACAGACAAGTTAGTTTCAGGAGGGTCTGGGTGAATTCATTGTCAACAACGTACTTCTGAAAGTCATCTAAAACCAAGATACTACAAATATCACTTAAGAGGATCTACATGTGATTGAAGGCAGTCTTTCCCCTTACACCGAACGGGTAAAGAACGATTATTTGTGATATACTACCACCATCTGCTGGTCAAACTATGTATTGCGGCAGAAATGTTAGGCATTTTTAAATATTAGTTTACCAATCGGTTTTTCTTAAAAGTACTGTTTCAGCGACATGCAATCAAAGCAACACATCTGACTGAAACCAATTCTTCACTGATTTAAATTTATTCAGCCTGATTTCAATACTTTAGAACCGGAAGCCTTTGGTTAAACTGTGTAATGGTGCAATTTAACTGTTCTTATTTGTCTTGAAGGTGCAATAAGACATTTTCTCCAATGATTTTTCTTCGTATTATGAAATAGTAATTATACTGACGCCTAGTGGCCCAATACTGTATAAAATTCATTTTACACAAGCGTCCAGGTGGGGGACCCACTCTATGGAGCATTAACCAGTTGATTTCAGGACTGCACAACAATGAAATACTTCATCTTGCGAGAACTGCATTTTAGAGAATAAAAAGTAATAAATAAAATCACTTTCATAAATATTGTTTGCTACTTTCGGCTGTAAAAATTTGCTCCCAACTTCCTCCTTTAAACATGTCTGTGTTTTGTAAAATGTCCAACTGATCTGGTAGTGCTTAATTTAGCATAAATTGTGTTACCATTTTGCTGTATAATGTCCATCATTAGCCCCGCCCAAATTTCAGGTAATTTCCTGTTTCTTGACTGCTATGGTCTTTATAAACACTTCCTGCCTCAATAAAGAGCAACACAGAGGAATGGCTATGTCACATGGGCCAAGTCTTCCTTTCCAAACAACACAATATCTACTGATTTTCATATTCAGTCAATCATGTACAGCAGGAATAATGTATTTGTATTATGAGGGCAGTACTGAAATATGAGGCAGTGAGGGTCCAATATGTAATTCTGGGATGAAGTGCAGTTACTGTAGTGCAAGAGACATGTGAGCAGATATCTCCAGTTTAACACACGTGAGCAGATATCTCCAGTTTAACACATGTGAGCAGATATCTCCAGTTCAACACATGGAGCTACTTATATAATGAGCATTTAGGTAAAAAATGCAAAACCAGTACTGATCCTTCAAATCTCACGTACAAAGAGAAAGACTGCCCTCAATTCAATCCCAAAGCATTTACAGTTACTTAACATAAAACTGGCCTGCCCCTGTTATAAATTCTATTAGTAAACCATCAGGCTAATAAAGTATAATATACTTCAAAATAATTTACTTTTTGAAAAAGCCAACACCTGAAAGACCGTCAAAAAAGCATTTTGGTTGTTAACAAAAGGATTCAATAGCTCAGAAATACCAGGTAGTTCTTCAGGCGTACAAAGTCCACCCTCATGAGTAGTGACCTGCTGGAGGTGCGTCTAAGGGCCTTGATGGCCTCCACCAGGTCCGAGCAGAACTGGTAGCCACTCTTCAGTACACACAGAACCACGATGTCATGGTCACCCAGGTCGTCTGCAATGTTCCTCGCCAGCCTCTCGGTCCTGCCGCAACACGGTGCAGTCCAAATTCAACACACGGAAGATCACCTGACACCTAACTGAGGAGATACTCAAGTCTATATGCATGGGCCTATTTCATTCTGAGAAATAAGGGGTTCTGTGTGGAGGGCCGGATGAAACATGGCCTCCACAGAAAAAGCTAATGACTGCAACTTTCTCTTTCTTCAGCAACAAAACACCAAGAAATTGCCAGACTTTCCAAATCTTCTTTGGTTCAGACAGCAAAAAAAAAAAAATGCAGCCAAGCTCCAATCCCAAAGGAGTCTCTTTTCACTGAGATTCGATAGTTTATGCTCCAGAAATGAAGGAAACTTCAGAATGAACTAACTCAACCTAATATGTCATTCACTTGAAATTCATACAAATGTTAGTCAAGTTAATAGATTTTCTGTCACACCAAGATGAATTTCCCTCACAGAAACATCTCAAATGTTATTGAAATCTCATTACCAACCACTTATTCTCCAATGCAACATTAACTCCTTAATAAAAATAATTCAGCCTAAAGATTAATCAATTATTAATGTTTACAAACTATTTTGCTTTTTTTCAAATACCATCAAAGATTAACAAAGATCAGCACTAAACAACTATCTGTTTGACAGATACCACCTCATGTTTAAATGAATAATTATTAGACTATCAAAAAAATCTGATGCACCATATTTCCCAGTCTCAGTCATGAAGACCCCATGCAGAGCACATTTGTTTGTCTGTTTCTACGCTCTAATGCTGACGCACCACCCAAGAGGAGCAGGGGGTGCATATGCCAGCTCTGCAGCGCCTGAGCAGCAACGTAGAGCATACAGAGCAGTTTATAGAGTAACAACTGATGAAATGTCCCCTTCACTTCCTTGGCCCACCCCATTATGCTAAAACTGAGATAATGTTACCGGTCCATGATGACTCCATGTGGTATGTAAACACAGTCCAGATCCCCAGAATAATGTTCAGGATATGCGAAGAGGTCCAGACAATACCCCGGCCAATCATCTGGGATCTAGCAATGGACGAAAGGTGTGAACGACCAAAATGTAGCACATAAAAAAAGATATGTCCTATTTTTGTTCACCTGTTGTTTTCCAGCAGAATAAACTGCATAGCTTTTGGATGTGGTCATAAATGCCTTGTATATACATAAGCATCCTTTTGAAAAGAGCCAATTATATCAAGATTATTTTTATGGCAGAGTCTGAGCTCAGATTATTAGTACTGAAATTTAAGCCTCATCTGATGTTTCGACTAAAATGCCGCGTGTGTTTTAAACATATCCATAGACTAAAGAAGTTCTGTTAAGTGTGATCCTATGTCTTGTCTGGCAACCTGTTCCTGGCAAAGCAATAACAAGCTAGTATATCTGTTGGCAGAACGGAGACGTAAGTAGGCGGAGCCACTGTCAATCAATCAACAGATATTGCCCGTCAATCAAATTTTGTATCTACCAATTATGGCTTACTGCGACAAGAAAGCGCTGCTTAAAAACTTCAAGATAATTGTGAAAGTATGGAGGAGTAACAGAACTGAAAGCGCAAAATAATCTATAGTCTTCAAACAGCAAAGAAGAGTTTTAAGAAAAATAAAATTTACTCTCTCAAAGTATGTATATATCATTATCATTTTATCATTAATGCTAACAATTTTGTTTTCATAAATAAATAATTTCCGTGTCTCGTTTTCATGTCACGTAACCTAAGCACAAAAGTTCCTGGTTCCGGGAAAACTTCTCGAACTTACATACTTCGCCTCATGCCCAGTTTCTAAATTGATGGTAGCCTTGAACAATTTCGTTTTAAAGGTCTCCAATTATAGGAAGGTACACGTTTATTTACCACAATGGCTTTGTCCTCGCCAGTAGTAGTTTGTTTGTTTTCTTTCGGTTCTGCCATCTTGGATATCCTCGTTAACATTCAAGTCGCGAGAACAGTGAAGTGTTTGCGGAATCTCATCAGGCTCAGTGCGCAGTGGGAGGAGAAGTTCTTCCACACATCACTCTGAGATTTAGCACGCTTAGGCCAGTGATATAGCACGGCTAGGCCAGTGAGCCCAATTTGAACCATTGTCTCGTTTGCTGAAAACAAATTAAATGTAATTGACAGGCGGAGTAATCTGTAGCCCGACGCTCTATTGTTATAATCCCCCGGCAGTTTAGCAGAACGACAGTTACAAGTATGGTCAAACGTTAAACTTTAACGCCTTTGAGTAGTCTATTTATGCGAAGCTTTATATTAGGAACATTGGTTTATTATAATAGTATTAGAACTGGCGGTAAAGATGTCAGCAACACACTGCGCAATGAATGAATTAGCAGTGCTCTTGGCGTATTCTCGCCAGAGGCTTCTGAGATACTCCGTGTATCCCCGGTTTCTCCCACAACAGTGGCGAGAATGTTGTGCGCGATCAGCGGTCACGTGAAGGAAGCCCCGTTGACGTTATCTTTTAGGGCATCAACCGCAACTGATCGTTTCTTTCTCATACTTCCACGAAAAACGAGATAGATTTGCTAGTTGTACTGGTTTATGTGACACGTGTCGTCCCATCGCTTAATTAAAACCAGTTACATTTTAAATAGTTGTTTAAAGTATTGTTCTATTATGAAGATATTTACAGTGTGACAAAAATTTGAAATATATATTTTCTTTTCCTTCTCCCCTTTGTTGCGGAATAGTATGTTTTTCTTGCAATGCCATTCGTCCCACGTGACCTCATTTCACTTTTCAACCCTATGTTGTAGTCGAGCAGTCTTACGCTTGGATCATAATCACGTTGTGAAGACAGTCCTGTGTTTCTGGACTTTCTCAGTTTGAATATGAAATGTCATTATTTTTCAGCTGTATTTGTACTTCACTGCACATTCATTGTGCACCATGGCTACAAGAATATACATGTCCCTGTAAGGTCTGCCAGTACTTTGGTGGATATATGTTTTATACTATAGGTCTTACCCTAACTCACAATTCGATATATCTCTAATAAAGGGATGTAAATTACAGACTACCTCTGATCCCTTCCAATAATTTAAGGAAACTGCTAAGGCATTACAGCTTGAATCTTGTTTCCATGGGCGACAAGGAGAACTCCAGAGCTATTTTTAGCCATTCCGAGTGTTATCCCTTCATTGCAGTGCACACTGCCAGAGACAACCTCACCTGGGCACCGACTGGTGCGTTGCCGTGGCCCTGTGCAGTCCCCAAAAGCAGGACATGCAATTTAAAGGCTACCTCCACGTGACATTAAAACAATTAGATTCTGTTGGGTTTCAAAGCTTGTCTTGTGAGAAGGCAAGGCAGCGGGAGGTGCCAAACAGATTGTCAGATTGGAATATTTGTTGGACATGTGCGTGTGCATTTGCATGTGCGAGTGAGAGAGCGAGCGTGCGCGTGTGCGTGCGCGCGTGCGTGCGTGCCTGATTTTATCAGATACTGATGTCAGGCATTGGCTTCTGTCATTTTTTATTGTTGTTACTCATAGAATGGACCTATGTGGCTGTTTCAAACGAAAATCCAGTTTAGGCAGTTAAACACCAAGAATTGTTTGTCTTTGTTTAACACTTGGCCTTGTAAATACCTTGTGCATTCTTTGTATATATAATGCATTGTCTGACTGGGAAGGTGGATGTTTATTAGCACATTTGGAAAACATTGCATATCTAAGGGCTTAAAGGAAACTGCATTTTTTATGGCATAGCTGAATCTTCATGGCATAACTGAATCCCATGCCCCACACCAATCTTTGTACACAGTGTTCCAGTGCAGCTCTGTTGACAGGCTCCTCAGACAAGGTAGAGAGAGAGAGAGAGAGAGAGAGAGAGAGAGTGAGTGTGTGTGTGTGGGTGTGTTAGAGTGAGAAAGTGAGTGTGTGTGGGTGTGTATCTGTAGGTCATGTGCTTTGAAGTTGTGAGTGTTTAGAACCCTAGGGGAAAAGGGTGCTTCCAGACTTAACCACGAGGTTCTGTACCAAGTTGTTCATGCCTACAGCAGCAGACAAAGAGCAGATGCTGTGGGTTTCATTTATAAACACTATGAGAAATCTGTCTTCACTGCTGTGTTAATGGACAGATATCTGCTCAAAACGGCTAGTGAACCCCCAAAATTACTAAAGAGACAGTAGTTGGTCAATCCACAGGGAGACTGTCTTTACTAGGACATATTCTATTTAATTAAACCATTATATAAACATCAGTGATCAGCATCATGAAATCATGGGTGTTTTTGCAACAGAAGATTGTTATTTCTGACAACGTACTCCATGTATCACTCCACTCTTATACTGAATTCGAGAAGCTTTATAATATAATAAATATCAGACTTAAGGCTTATATTTTAGGCTTTTTCCTCAGCCATGAATTTGGAGAGCTCTGTCAAGCAGAAAGGAGATCCATGAACAGTGCAGGACAAAATATATGGAAGGAAGAGTCATATGCAATAAACACAGAGCTCCTTTTTACCCTTTTAACAGTATGATTAGAAGACCAATGCTATTCAGTGTTTAACATACGCCAATGTGCACAAACATACACACAGATATTCGAGCAGCTGTCACTTTGAAATCACTTTGTGGTGATGATGATGACGTTAACATGAGATCCGGCGGGATATGTACTGAACAGCCCTCAGTGAAGTACCACAATGAAGAGTGCTAATTTTTATAGTGACGAGCGGTCTTACTAAAAGTCAACCCTCTAGAGTGTCGGGGTAATGATAAGACCTGGCTGATCTATAGTTCTATCGTGTTTAGTATCTAACGTGTTTAGTAGCATCTTCCAGGTTTCTTGTCATCATGTTGACCTAAAATAAATGTTATTTTCTTCTCTCTCTCCTGTGTATATACTTCCATCAAAAAGCATTTCATTGCCACACTTTTAAATCTCAATCTCTCTCAGACTTTCCAGTATTAAGCAATGCTTCAGTACAGCCCAGACTCACTCTATTTCCATACCTTCCAGGTCCTGTCTCCAGCAAAAGGAAATGTTAAGATAAGATCTACAGTTTCTGCTCTCCTGAGTTGAGAAGACCAGAAGTCTTAGCTCTGCTACAAAAATAAAGAGGAGAAAAAAACAGCCTGAGATAGAAATTACCACTGTAACTGAATGACGACTGGGTTGTCCTCTTAAACCTTAACCCTCGACTATTAAACACAGTCCCATTACTGCAGTTGACTTTAAGACACAGTGGCATAAGAATCCAAATTAGGAAAAAGTCCAGGCTCACGACTGTGAACACGCTGTCGGATGTGGCTGAAAATTTCCCAAGGCCATGAGAGGTGATGCTTAGATTACCACTTATACAACAGGCCAAACTGGAAATCAGAGAGCAGGATGCAGAGGAAAGTGTCAGACTCGCACCAAGGAACTGGCCTGAGATCAGACTAAGGAACTAAGTTTAGAATACAGACCCACAGACTAGAAGTCTATAAAGCTCGCCAGAGATCCAACAACAGCTTGAGTAGGAAGACAGGAACTTCTGACTATTAATCTTGTTAGTGTGTGGCTCCAGCTGAAAGTGCTTCCTGCTGGGCACTGCTCTCTCTGTTGGTCTGTCAGCTGAACTGCTTTAGGATCAGTTGTTTGATGACGGGGAGCAGGAGAAGGTAGGAGAACAAATTAAATATGATGTCTACAACAGACAGCCACTGTAATGAGTGCACAGCAGTGTGCAAGATTTAAGATATTTGCAATAAGAATTTTTAATTACATATATAATTTTTTTATATTACAAAATAAAATTGAACATAAACTGTAATGATGGTCACATTTTTGGAGCTTATGTTGCCTTTTCTGAATGAATATTTCTTGTTCAGGAGCTTCTCCATTCCAGTTAATGAATAAATGAATAACAGAAATGTTATGTATTTGTAACGTCGGTGTAGACTTTAGGACAGTTTTCTGAAAGGAATTAATCTGTGAAAGGCAGAGTACTGCCTCGGGGACCTTACCTTGTTTAATATTTCAGCAACCCACTTGATTTGTTTTTGCCAGTGTTCAAACCCCCCGGATTCATGGTAAAACGCACCATCGACTAGTCCTCCGATGATGATTTCAGCACTGGACAGCTCCCCATCTCCTTCACTTTACCCCTCCCAGATACGTGATTGACAGGGGAAGTAGCCATTTATGAGTCCTATGTAGTTTAATGATGGGAGTAAGAATTTGAAAGCGGCTGCCTCCCATCTCCGCCGAACATTTATCGCTGCTGTGAGCAGAAGAGAAAACAGCGCGAGGACGATTCAGAGCGCTCCGACCTACCTGTATGTGAGGTGGTCGATCATTATGGGAAGACGTCAGGCAAATAGCAAACCCGGTTTGGCAACAGACAGGATTGGCACACGAGGTAACGACTGGGTTGCGAACACGGTTCCACAGGATGCCACTTAACACCTATGAATGTGGACAGTGAGATTGACGCGAGGATTAGAACTGAGCAAATGAGGCATGGAGTTAGGCAACTTTTGCGAAAATGTAAACAGCAGTTGTCTGAAGACGCGTGTAGCTGGATTCAAGAATGGCTCTGCTTGTTAAATGGATTTAAACTGAGTTGGCTGCGCACTGTTACGCTTGGCCGTCGAGGTATGGGTGTAATCTTGCTATGCTTTCTTCTACAAACGGTAGTTGCAAGCGGGTCGAATTACGGTTATGTGGAATGGTCGGACAACGACAAGGACCCTGAAATCAAGGCGAAATATGATGTTTACAGCACTCCCGATGACACCGAGATGTTGTTCCACCCGACTCTACCTAGCAATCCCGCCACCGAGCGCACAGTGGTGGCGCATAAAATCGAAGAGGACCTGCCAAGGGTGGTAACGGCGTTCTTACACACGGGCGATTCTTCGACCCTCGAGCATGTCAACTGTTCGCGGCGTTATGAGCTCAGCAGCCTCCGCGGCGGCGCTCACGTCGCCTCGCATTACTCCCTTCACGCCGTGCTCGACACAGTGGCACACGCCGCCAACTTTTTGAATGTCTTCCTGCAAACGAACAAGTCGCGGGAGCAGAGCCTGCAGCGAGATATTCAGTGGTACTACGCGCTAGTACGGAGCATGCTAGAGGGAGACCCTAAAATCCATCGCGCCGTTGTTACATTTCATAAGGACTCTCCGACGCCTGGCCCACAGGTATACCTCCAAGCAACCAAAACCAACAAGGACGTCGTATTACAAGACCTTTCTGATGTCGCTCACCATCGCCTTAAAAACAGGACGCCAGAGTCAGAGTGGTTCAATGAATTTAGGGACCGCAAAAAACACAACTTGATCAAAAGAGCGCAGGTACACGGCTTTGAAAACAATCAAGACGGATACTTGATTGATAAAAGTCACATAAAGTGGTCGGCACCTTACCTTGAATGCCACCATGGGAGTTTCGTCCCGTACTGGCTCTTAACGCTGTCCACGGGTTTTTACGGTTTAAGGACGAACGCAGCGCCAGAGTTCAGGTAAGCTCGAACTTCTTCGCCAACTTCTTCCCTCCCACAGGAGACCTCGTTCTTCAAGTGTATGGATTTCGGACTTTTGGCTTTGTTGGTGTTGTCGTTGTTTTTTTGCCAGTTTAACGAAAAACGTGCTGTTCCCCCCAGGCCACCGTAAACCGTGCGCAGGATCACTTACTGCATATTGCGCTCTAAAAATAACCGGTGCTATTGTTTCCACAGGCCCCTGCCCTCCTTATATAGTGTTTTTTCATTCCCTTTATTTCATTTAGAGGAACAGAACGGTGATGATGTACAAAGAACCGTTTGATTTCAACGGCCCATTGACATACAAAGGCTAATCTGAAAGTTGCGACATATTAAAGAGGATAAATTAAAGAGGTTTATCTCATATTCTGCTCGCATTTGTAAATGCTCGTATTATCGTAATGACAATACAGCTTGCGCATATTCTCAGGCAAGCCCAGAATAATCTGTCGTTTCTGTCCAACTCGAATCTCTTTTGAGTAAGGAACTGTGACCTACTAAGTCCACGCTGATACCCAAAGCCGGCTAAGGGCTCAGGGAATCGTACTGACACCAGCACGTCCGAGACAGTGTGTTTTCACTCGGCATTCACACATAGCCTCCATTCTCAGCTATTGCCCACTGAAAGGATATATTCAATTAAAAGGTCATATGTTTTGCCTTCGGATAGAAACTATTGATTTTGACAGTAACAGAGACAGAGAGACCAGACAAACAGACATATGAATTTGTCTCAACACTTCTGCGGTATCAGACAACCATTGAGGGTGTCTCCTTACAGGCCACTATCCAAGTCGCTATGAAATCCAGTGATGAATAAATAATACAAGATGCCGACTACAGTATAAGGTGGTTACTTGAGACCACCTTATGGGCCCTTAGCTCTTGACCAGAAACTGTGAAACTTCTACCTGCGGAGTAATTTCAATAGATAAAATATAGCTGAAAAAAATTAAGATAAAATACGGCTGTCAAAAATAATTTAGCATCTCAGTCGATCCATTATACAAAAGCTTTTCCTCCATAGTGAAAACGGTAGACGTTTGTTGTATCTAGAATCCTAATGCCGAAACATGCGCGAGGGTAGCTTTCCATTTGGATAATGTAATACGGAGTGGCAAATATTTTAGCAGCTTTTCTATTCTATTCTCATGCAAAGCATTGCAGTGAAAGGTGCCTTAGAAATAAACTCGCCTTGCCTTTCCTTGCTTAAACAGTGTTGCACATTGTCTGTGGAGAGATTGAAAAACGGATGAAATAGGCTACTACTAAGATTTTTCAAAAGAAAAATAGGTCGATTGCGTTCTTCTCATTTGGAGATTTCTACTCTGCTACAGAACATCTGACAGGCGTCACATAACAGCAAGGGTCAGATATTGTGGTTCTTCGTTTTTTTAGCGTTTCTTTTAAAGTTCACGTTGTTCATTTGGGCCCATTTCCCCTGACGAGACCACGTTAGGACTGCCGCTAGCCCGTCTACGTGATGGCCCCTGGCTGTCGAAGAAAAACGTCTCCATTACACCAGGGAAGCCTGCGGGGAAAGACGCGTGCGCAGAAACCGAACGAACGTTGGAACTGTGGAACGAGACAGTGGAAGCACGTGTTGTGCCGAATTCCGAGTTCCCGGCAGAACGCACACCCTTCGCGTGCACGCGCGTCACACAGGCATATGGGGAACAAACACTGTATATACATATCTGTGAACATTAAACATGATTTTGTAAAGGCGAATGCGTATACGACCTGATTGTGAGTATTATAAGAACGTTAAGAACGGGGAATTCAGTATATTCAGTTTTGGAGTTTTGTAGTCTAGGTTACACACACCATAATGCGCAGTTTTTCTTAGTTCATCAGAAGGAATATTATTAAGAGGAGTAGAACTTTGGAAGAGCTGTTTATGTACTCTCTCTAATATTTATTATCTCACTAATAAACTTGCTAACTATGAAATATCACACCAACAGCACTGCATTTGATTTGAGATAACAGGTGAGTATAATTTTGTAAGTGTCAAAACAGCACTTCCAAAATTACACTCCCCTTAATATCACCCCTCCTGATCCACCTAAAGAGAAATGCTTGCTATGGTGTAACCAAGACTCCAAGATAAGATACCCAAATAAGCTGATTTGAACCAAACCTTGCAGTTCAGAAATTCGAGGCGGGAGGATTGTTTTGGCAAGCATCGTGTTAGAAAGTGTCATCAACTTCTCTGTCATATTCTTTATATGACTTTAGACCATGTTCTGGTGTTTACTGAGAAGGACATGTGAAGTTTAAGACTTATATTTATAAAGAATTCAGTCTTTAGCTGCCGGAAGCAGAGGGTGGGTGGGTGGGTAGGGGGTAGATTGCCACAATATCTGGTCTGGATACCTGGCGTAATACCTGGCCTGAATGGTTGTGTCACAAAACCTCCATAACTAGCTTGGCATGACTTCATCATGCGTGAGTACTTGTAGCCGAAACATTTTCATATTCAAATCCTTCTTTAGGATCTCTGTTGAATAAAATACTGGGTTGTAGGTAAATACTGGGGCTGTTATGACAGGGATCGGGCGAAGCTCTGCATCATTTTAGCCATTTGTTGTCAGGAACAGTCCGTCTTTCTAAGGGAAAGTATGGATACAAGCACCGTTAGTTAGATAGATGTCCTTCAGGATCGCCCCCTGTCTCTCGCTCTCTCTACACCCTCCTCTCCGCTGTGTCAAAAGACAGAAAGAAAAATGACAGCCCCATGTGTTTGTCCCCATTCCGAGCTGACAGATGGACTTCTCCTGCTTCCGAAGCACTTCTCCAGCTTTTTGATAATGGAAAGAGAGGGGAAACGGAAAAGCGGGAGAGCCGAACCGCAGACCCGTGAGAAACGCGAAGGCTGTCAGGACCCATGATCTTCATTCCAAAACCGCTGACAGGCTTTTCGACTACATTACAGGAAGGAATGCCGTGGAGGTACTAAAGCTGTTGAGGTCTCCTTGCAGAACGCGACCCTGAAACTTTGCACACGCGCTCCACACCTGACTTCCAGATGGCACGAGATAACTTAGCGGTGGTGACCCCACCGTCGCTGTGCTTTCTGAATATACCCTTTCACTGATGCAAGCTTGACGGGCGACAGGCTGGCGAGACGACACATGAAGGCCGAGCCATATCAAGAGATGACAGGAAGGAATCCTTTAATGCTGGACGGCACATATACTCGCCCCAAGTTTCCAGGGTCCCCCGTGCTGCACACGTTTAATCTGTCAGGCAGTTCACAGGCCCAGAAAAAAACATATATACTTGGGCTGAAGACAGAAGCTAGAAGAGGGACAGTGAAATAAGTCAGACTGAGCTCCCTTGAAGGGATCGGGTGTTTTGTCATGTAGCCTGCAGGCCATTTCATGGAGGCTGAAGCCCAGTGATGGAGCGTGTTTAGATGTCTTCTATCATGAATTTTCAAAGAGACGAACAACGCAATATCAGGAGTGAAGCTTTCGGTTTTGGAGTCTGAAAGATTCGGTCAGGACTTTTGGTGGTGGAGTATTCAGACAGATAATTCCAGAATAAGGATCAGATTTCCTACGGTGATGGAGGTGTGTCTTGTGTTCTTTGGAATTCAAGTTTCAGTTGGACTGTTTGTTTAGACTTAAATATTTTGATAAAAAATGTAATAACATCAGAGGATTACAAACATAGAACACAGGGTTTTGTAACACATCTCCAGCAAACTCAATCCTCAATATTATAATGTGAAGTTGTTTACATATCAGTGCTGTTGATAGTATGCCACTTGTAGTATAATAGTCAATATATCTGATATATTCTGTGTATATATGATTGTGTCCCTCTCTTGTGCACTTTCTGTTGAGCCTTACCATAAGCCTTTAAATACATTTTGATGCGACTTGAACATTTACCTCTGAGTCCAGCTTTACGCCAACCAGCATTAAACATCATAATGTCAAAATGAAACACAGGAAAATATCACAAAATTTACTGGTTATTTCAATAGACCAATGAAAATGTAAGTAAAATACCATTAGGCTTTGCCATCTACTTCCACAGCTAAACCCCAGCTACCCTGCAATGCACTAATGTCCAAAACATGAGCGATCGTAGCAGACTCCACTCTGAAAAGCTCACTGACCCGTACGAGCGCTCTGTGGTCGAAATAAGAGCAACAGGCTTTAATGGGCCTGACCCGGCGGCTTCAACCCCGGGCCGCGTTCTGCTCCACGTGGATGAGCCACTGGATGGCATGAGGGCAGCTCGGCATGATAAAGTCCTGCCAGACAACGCCGGGTGGAGGTGGCGAATGCTAGTCTGAAAGGATATGTCAGTATGGGCTGTGGAGACGGGTTTATACACTCCATGTTTCTTAGCAGAGATGCAGATGTGGCCTGTGATCTAACGAAGGATCAGCTGCTCGGTCCTGTGGGGGGAAAGACTGGAATGGCAAAGGAAAGTCTTCAATTGACTTTGCTGTCAGGTTCTATAGCAAGTGTTTGATGTCCTTGTGTTTATGCATCTCCTGAGAGGATGTAGTTTCTCTTTTGATGTTTTCTTCTCTGTTTCTCTCTCTCTCTCTCTCTCTCTCTCTATCTGTTTCCTTCCATCTCTACAGAGGAGTAGTGAGAGTTGATGTGAATCTGCAGGATGTGGACATCGACCAGTGCTCCAGCACTGGATGGTTTGCAGGCACTCACCGCTGCAACCTGACAACAATGGAGGTGAGTGGTTCCGCCTTCCCACACACCTTCTACCAAACACAACACAAACACGAAGACCAACCGACCGAAGACCAACCGACCGAAGACCAACCGACCTGAAGGCCAACCGACCAAAGACCAACCGACCTGAAGCCAGGATGAGGTTCGCAGCACGATAAGCTGGCACTGAAAAGCCCACATGCTCTCCAGGCGCACTCTCATTTTTTTGACTTGTACATGTTTGCCCTCCAGGAAAAAGCCATCCTCCCCTGAAACTGCCTCCATATATATTTCATGTTCCTGAACATCCTATTGGCACGAGTCCACATTGTAACTTCTGGCTTTTGGTTTGGGTTGCCAAGACTGTGGGCTTCCTTTCACCTTGAATTGATGTATTTTTTTCTCTAGACCACTTAGGAGCTCATTATATGTGTGGGGGGGGGGCATGCAGGCGTTGTTCCCCTACCCAGGCTGGTGACTGCCTGCCTGGCTGTGCTGGGCTGGAAATCGTTCTGGCAGCACTAATTAGCCGCGCTCTTCTGCGTTTGCACCAGTCACAATTCGGATCAGCCCGGCTATTTTTGGAGAGGCCTCTCAAATGTTCACTCGGGCAGAGCGGGAGATGCCATGGGCGGGGCCCACAGATCTGCCGAAATGGATTAAAAACGGGCAAGAACGGAAAAAGTTTGCGGCAACGGCAAAAAGCCTGACGTTTACCTTGACTGCTGGAGGAAGAAAAACAACACGAAGACTGGTGACAACCTGCAATTCTTCTGGGCTCTTATTAGCCTGTGCACAATTACCTGCCGCTTCTCACCGGTGTGTTGGATGGACGTAAAAGCATTGTGCAGTGTGCCGATTTGTAAAGTCCTTGGGTACTGAGCAAAGCACTACATGAGTGTATCTTCATATCATGTATCACAGGTAGAGAAGACTGATAACTGTTTTACAATACTCTTATTGATGTGCATAATAAACCTAATATTCATCATGTATTTTCAAGCTGTTGTGGTTGCCAGTTGTTGTGTGACTAGATCCCCTGGAACTGACAGAGATACTCTATATTGCCAAAAGTATTCGCTCACCTTCCTTGACTCACATATGAGCTTAAGTGACATCCCATTCCTAATCCGTAGGGTCCAATATGACGTTTGTCCACCCTTTGCAAATAGAACAGCTTCAACTCTTCTGGGAAGGCTGTCCACGAGGTTTAGGAGTGTGTTTATGGGGATTTTTGACCATTCTT
>JAOXYF010000016.1:8245199-8273992 GCA_028565775.1 Sternarchorhynchus goeldii
AGAAGGCCTGGCTCTCAGTCTCCGCTCTAATTCATCCCAAAGGTGTTCTATCGGGTTGAGGTCAGGACTCTGTGCAGCCCAGTCAAGTTCATCCACACCAGACTCTGCCATCCATGTCTTTATGGACTTTGCTTTGTGCACTGGTGCGCAGTCATTTGGATGGGGGACCAAATACTTTTGGCAGTATATTTGTTGCCAGGGCCTCGGTGTGGTGGGCGGAGCTGGTCTGGTGATGGGCGGACCTCTCATTAAGGCTGAACATGTGTTGCAGGAGGTGACCTGCCTGCCTGTGCGTTATGATTCATAATAAATACCGTGTAATGGACTGCAGTGCGCTCTCTGAATTATTCACCATCCTCTTTGTGCATGTGGACCGTCCCTCGGGAACGCTGGACGAGGAGCAGAGAGGGAAGCACTGGGAAAGCGCTAAAGAAATCCATAGCTTGGAGAAAGGCTCCATCTGGCTGAAGTGTGAAAGAAACTGAATTTGTGTGTGTGTGTGTGTGTGTGTGTGTGTGTGTGCGTGCTCACGCCTGAGTGTCCATGTGCGCTTTTCCAAATATAGCGACATCTCTAAAAGACAGAGTTTGCAGCTTGTCGTTTAGGATAAGTTTTTTTAAAAAAATAAAAATTCACGGCGTTGGCTGCTGCTTCGAAGGGAACGCCCACACCGATCTGAGCGAGTTAGACCGGCCTCCAGTCTAACTCACTTTTGAACATGAACGTTTGACCACGCACTGCCTGGAGTAGACAACAGGAACGATCCCCTCCTCTGTCACCTGGACGTCTGCCAAAAAAACACTGCAGGCACAAACGAATCACGGATCAGGCAGCACAGTCCAAGAGCGTTAGAGCCTAAAGTCTGGTGTATGGAAGACATGATTGTGGACCACTTTGGAACATAAACTCTGGGATGTGCTAAAGTCTGTTTGTTCAGATCAACCGGAGGAGGCTGCCTGTACCTCTTATATAATTTTAAATACTACAAGTGTAGAAGGAGATGTAGTTTTATTATAGTAGGTTTATAACCTAGATCCATACTGATGGAAAACATATCTAAAACCTCCTTACACTCGTGAGTCAACAAAAATGAATTGAGGGCCGCTTCATAAGCGCAGGATAAGACGGTCAAAGGTAATCAAAACAAAGTGTTTTCACACTGATCAGACGAACTTGTACCACACTGGTGTAGCTGTTATAAGCAGTATGAGTTTGTATGTTTTGTTTTTAATCAGTACGTTGGCTTATTAAGACTGTTGTCTGAATTCCAGGGACACATGTAAGTGGTTGGCATGTGTGGGTGTGTGTGCAGTTCCGAAGGTCTGAGAGGACGTTTTCGACGGATGATTTTCGTACTGAGCCACAAAACACTGCTGCTAAGATAAAAGACATCATAGCACCATTACCAGCGGCACTAAAGTCTGTAGGAGTGTGGAGCGTCTTTCTGCAATCTGGGATGTGATCATTTAGCAGATCTTCTGTTTAAGACATTTCACACAGTTCGAGTGCATCAACAACTGAAAACGTATCATGGATTACTTGGTTTCTACATTTGGTCTATGGTAGGATGTTCAAGCCTTATATGATGAGGTGAGATGGTCTTCTGATGCCAGTAATAATCTCATTGCATTGACTCCTTACTCAAGGACAAATTTGACTTGGTTGGGATTATTGTGAATGTTCTGCACTGATGAAATTTCAGCAAAATTCAGTTTCCATCACAGTATAGTTGCTCTTTTATTCTCTCTCATTTGGATTAGGTCTGCGTCCACCACTGGATGAATGATCTCAAACAATAGCTGTTACAATGACCCAGTGTCTTCTGGAGCCAAGACGGTTAAGGGCCCTTCCTCAAGGGCTCAACAGTGGCTACCTGGGCAAACTGGGATTCAAACTTGCAGCTGTCAAAGGTCTTGCCACTAGGTTACTACACCAGCCAGTGAAGTTTGATTATGAAAAGGTTCTAATGTCAGAATGATACCCCCCCCCCCCACACACACACACACACATCTTTGGAATATTTGAATATTTGTTCAGACTGTATACTGTTATAATTAACGCGATACCCTTGTAATACTTTATATGAACAGTGTCAAGCTCTGGTTGTTGTGATTGCCCTGCGTTAACACACCTTATAAACCTGGTGATTAACCAGGGAATCCAGTGTCTCTGTGCACCAGTGCCAGGCAGTAACCCCTGAGGCACTCAGTCTTACTCAGGGAAGCCAGATTCAAATATTGCCCAGGAACTAGAGCCCACCTACATGCACACGTATGTCTCACATGACTAAAAATAGTCGTGTCAAGGCAGAAGGAGACGAAATGTTTACTTGCCTCGCTGAACCGCCACCTACTGTAGGCGGCGTGCAAATATTTATATCCCTAACCCCCTCTGTCTACCTATCTACCTCTGTTCCTTCCTTGGGAATTAGCAAGGCCTAGTTCAGCCCTCGGACGAGTTTAAGTAACCGCTGGACTTTCAAAACCCACGTGTGACTCTCCGGGGAGAGTCCTGCACCACCCGGCTGTAGTGGGGGCGACGTGGTGCTGGAGAGAATGCAAACCACGTGGGCAGGTGGCTGCTACAGCACCGGGTTCACCGCCCAAAACTCAGCGTACGCCACTACACAGCTTCTCCTTACGGGTTCTTCCTACTTGTACCTTCCGCTTATGGGAGCTGAAGATCTTCAAGATTAGACTAAGGTCTTCAAACGTGAATAATAAATAAATAAATAAATAAATAAATAGAAACGATGGCCATGCACCAGGGCAGAAGGCCTCCATGTTCTCCACTGTCCTTATGTCCAGAAGAGCCCAGGTTAATATAGGAGTGTTATGGCTCAAAGATTTCTTTATGATGTTCATTCCATATGCCACAGCAAGGTAAATGTGTATTGCATGAAGTCTAGCAAACAGACAACGGTAGATAAGGGTTAGTGTTCGCTGTACGAGCACAGCTGGGATGTGACAGCATGCACTCTGAGGGCAATGAATTGGTTTATTTATTTATTAGCACCATGGAGATGGTTGGGTCAACACAGGTCAAAGTCCCTGAAGGTGTGCTGTCACTTACAAAGTATACTCATACTCACACACTCATAAGGGCACACTCATCCACACACAGACACTCACATCTGAATATATTCTCCTGCAGACAAACCCTGGCACCACACTGAAAGGAAAAATCCATTGAATTTAGTCAGTGGAATTGTAGACATCAGTTCCGCATGAATTGTTTGCGTTATCAGTGCAATATACATTTGCTTTGCTTCAACAGCTTTGCTCAGTACTTGAGTCATTGCATTTTTGTTTCAAACAACAGTATATTCAGTATATTCAGTATATTCAGTAGACTCAGTCCCCTTTTCAACAGTCACTATGAAGTATCACTATGCCTGCAAGGCTATCATAAATCACATGACTTCACCTGATTTACTCACAGTTTGCAGTTATTTGGGAAATTGTGAGTGTTGATTTCTCTGACAATGAGTATCCTGATAGTGTTTGTACTTCAACTTACCTCCAGTTTCTTATCAGTAGACTCAAACATCACAATGATCTGCTTGATAGCTGTACCATGTAGATTACCATACATTATAACTACTATACATTATAACTACTATAGATTATAACTACCATACATTACAACTACCATACATTATAACTACTATACATTATAACTACCATACATTACAACTACCATACGTTATAACTACCATACATTATAACTACTATACATTATAACTACCATACATTATAACTACCATACATTATAACTACTATACATTATAACTACCATACGTTATAACTACCATACATTATAACTACAATACATTATAACTACCATACATTATAACTACTATACATTATAACTACCATACATTATAACTACTATACATTATAACTACCATACATTACAACTACCATACGTTATAACTACCATACATTATAACTACTATACATTATAACTACCATACATTACAACTACCATACATTATAACTACCATCCATTACAATTATCATACATTATAACTTCCATACATTACAACTGCCATACATTACAACTATCATACATTATAACTACCATACATTATAACTACCATACATTACAACTACCATACGTTATATCTACCATACGTTATAACTACTATACATTATAACTACCATACATTACAACTACAATACATTATAACTACCATACATTACAACTACCATGCGTTATAACTACCATACATTACAACTACCATACGTTATAACTACCATACATTATAACTACCATACATTACAACTACCATACATTACAACTACCATACATTATAACTACCATACATCATAACTACCATACATTATAACTACCATACATTATAACGACCACACATTTACAACCCAGTACTGCTGGCACTACTATTGTGCTCTGAAGTTACTTAACTGATTAAAGCTGTACAGTTCTTATCCAGAGAAGATGTTGGCTGGATAACTGTAATATATATTTAACATAAATATTTAATATACAGTATATTTATATAAAGACAGTAAGTGGATATAAAAACACAGTTTTTTATGCAAACACTTGTTTAATTTATAATTTTTTGCAAACACTTATGAATATGGAATTCACAAAATATCCAGACCCCCCGGCCTTAAATAAAAAGTAATTAATGAAAGGTGCGCATAGAAAGAGACGATATGTGAATATACAGACACAGGAACAGTCGTCTGTTAGCTGGAGCTGTACAGAGGTTGTATCTAATAAATTGGTGTTTTAGTGTTTCATGACAAGCATGGGACAGTGATGATAAATGTAGCCTAAACCACATGGGTCTCCTGTGTAGAAGATATCATAAACACAGGGTGTCCCCACAGGGAGATGGGGAGGTGTGTCAGAGCATGAAATAACATCCAGCCCTAATCAGAGTCTTGCCTTCTGTTAATTAAATCCACTTCAAGTGCACTTTATATGCCCAGGCCTCTTGAACCTGCCTGCTGAGACTCTGACGCAAGATGCCTAGACAGACAGGTGGGATGGGTGGCAGCAGCCCTGGATTGACCAATCAGAGGGCAGGTTTTTGTGAGGGGGGAGGGGCAGAGCATGCTATTTAAAGACTAAAAACCCCACAATTTAGCGCCTGCATAATGAGCGGCCATCAGCCTCAGTGGTGATACGGAGAGAACTGCTGCAGAGCTCCCACGAGGATGTCCAGGCTTGTCCATCCAGGCAATGTTATTTTTTCCCCCAAACTGCAAACTTTGTGTTGTTCTCAAAAGGAGCAACAACAAAAACACAGCCGAGGTATTGGCTTGGCGGAAGGTCGCGTGGCCTTCACTGTGAGACCCGCCTGGGTGAAATAGAAGGGAAGGTGTGGTGGGCCGACGTGTTTTCAGCACCATGAATTAATTAAGCTGGTGCAATGAGGTGTTGTTTACCGAGAAGCTAACCTTTGTTCATCAAATAGAGAAGGAACACCCCATCCATATTAGAACTTTAAACAGAACTTTGCTATTATATTTTAGAAGACTGGGTAATCCAACCCTGTTTGGGATTGAAATTGAATTGATCTTAAACTCAGTCAGTACTGATTACCCATGATTCCATGCTTTGATTGCATGAGTGAAATTTGTCCCTGTGTAAAGTAATGAGAACTAATACTGGATTCAGTCTTACATCTCACTTTATCATGTCACAACACCCATTTGATCATTTTTTTAATCACACCCCCTCTGGGAGCACCTTTGAGTGCTTTGCTTCTCTATCTTATTAATTACTGGCACTTTCCAACTCTTTGGCTCCCGACTCCTATCATCTGAGAGGAACAAAACTCAAACCCAGCTCCCACAAAGCTTTGTCGTTTCCCCCATGTGATTTTCTGGGTTATTTGTTACCTTTCTTTCCAGCCATTAGTGTTGTAATTTTCAAACCGCAATTTTAAAACCTTCTCGACCAAATAACAAGACCAAATCCACAATCCTCCATCCAACAAAGCCAACCTCAAATGAGAGAATATAACTTTTTTTTTTTTGGATGTTGGATTGGTTTTGGTTGTTTATTTTTTCTTTTGATCCAAACAGAATGTACATTAGACGAATAAACCTGGTACCAATTGTGTTTTATTATACACAATATATTTATATATTTCAATGCATCATACCTTGTTCTGAGGCGGCAGCACCATAATAACTGAAGCCTGTTGTGGTACTTAAAATTGTCTACTATGAAAATGACCAGTATATGTTTACAGATACTAAGTTTGGGCTGAATTCAGACCAACAATGTGTTTGCTAAATCGGTACACCTGGGAGTCTTCCATTTATTTCCATTTTCCACACATTTTAACTATGCAAATAAGCCCAATTCCTAATTTGGATGTTAATTAGAATTTCATACCATGACAATGCAATCCACTGTCCCTAGAGATGAGAGTCGTGATTTATTGGTAGGCTAAGGGAACACAAGCAACTAGGCTTAATGTAATAATGAGGCCTCTCGGCCTGGGCTTCACCGAGAGGAAACAACGCATTGTGAATGAGTCACAAACAAAAACAAAGCAAATTACCTCCAGTGGGTTTTTGGGTTTTTTTCATGGCTTGGACAAATGTGACATAAACGTTTTCTCCATGTTAGCAATCTTGTCTCTTTGTAGTAACAATTAAAGCCAAGCATTTTAGCTGTTTTGAGAAAGCAGTTCCTGAAGCCAGAAACATGTAGCTCACCTGATGGTGCTGGAACGGTGACGTGTTAGTAACGCTAAGGTTGTGGGTTTGGTTCCCAGGGTGCACGCGCTATGTGATATCAACAAATATTTAAGTCACTCTGGAGAAGACTGTCTGCCAAATGCTGAAAATGTAAATAAAAGCAAACAGACGCCTCTTTCAAACAAATAAACAGGCAAAAATTTGTCCTGTCATGTCCACAGTTATTTCACCAAGTGTAAACTTTGAAGCATGTGGTTTTGCAATTCGAATGTTGTTGGCCTTCACCCAGAGGGGCCACAAGGTCCTGACACTGTCCCTCCCACGTGTCCTTTCTCCTCAGTGCAAGCCCATCGCGGGACACGGCTTCGTGCTGGACAACTACAAGTGCCAGTGCAGGAGGGGCTTCTACCACCCCGGACGAGTCGCTCTCAACGGCTTCTCCAGTGAGTGACGTTCCCCCCCAGAGCTTTCTAGATGGGTCGCTCTTAGAACCGTGGGTTATTTTCAGAGGCTGCGCCTCTTTATGTAGGGCTTCTCCCCAGATGCGGGCTGGTGTGTGTTCCCGGGTGGAGGTGGTGGGAGTGCAAGGGGAAGGGGCAGCATCTAAGATGGTTTTTTTCACGACGACTTGTTTGAACGGAATGATCACGTTTGCCCGCTTCAAGACGGGGAGAAGATAATGAGCTGTCTTTTCCCGCGGACAGCGCTGCGCTGATACCCCGTGTCCGGATCATCACCTTTGTGAGTGCCGGCGTGTATCTGTACGCGATCGTAATTAGCCATCAGCGATGTTAACTCACCAAACGAGCGCCTTTCCACTTTTTCTGGCACATGGGCCGGTAATTACACTCTGGATGGATGAAGTAGCATTGTCTCCTCTTCTCTGGTGCACTACAGAGACAGAGCACTAAATAACCATTTGTTTCTCATGTGTCATCCTAATCTAATTTGTTCTGCGTCCTAAACCCCTGGAGGCAGAGAGAATGAGATGAACATTTCAGGTTCTGTTCAACCTTATTTACATTTTTATTACCTCACTTTTTTTTCAGTTCTCGTGCTACTTTAGATGTGCACGTTTCAACTTGATTTCAGTGACACCATGAATTAATAAACAGGAATGAAAGGTGTGCATGTGTGTGTGTGTGTGTGTGTGTGTGTGTGTGTGTGTGTGTGTGTGCGCGTGTGTGAAAATACCAGGATGCTAATTCATAGCACTCATGAGAGCTGGGTATTTACCTGGATGCTAGTTCATAGCACTCATGAGAGCTGGGTATTTACCTGCTTTGCTGGAGATGATTGACACAAAAGCAATGAATAGGACTTAATGGACTATTACCTTCTGAAACACACCAGCTCAACAGGACATAATACAGAAGAAATTAACTGTCCTAAACTTGTCAGTTTCTAAAAAACACATCAGCACAGCAGACCACCTTTGCCTCACAGACACACAACTCCCCACAAAAATTCCCCAAACACATGAATCCATACTTCACGGTGAATTCTAGTTGCCATGGGTGATATCTACTGAGTCCACCCCCCCACACCCAAAACACACCCACACACACACACATTAACTGAACTAAAATTAGCTCATGACTCACCAGTGAAACAACTCTGTGTTTCTTAATGAAGTGATTCCAGTTTTTTGTTTGATTTACACGTAAGAGAAGAACCCTTTTGACATGGTTTGACTAAGCACATCCACAGCAGTGTGCCAGATCCATGACTTTATCCGTGCCCTGTAGCAAAGCCCCCCCCCAAATCTGCACTTAATTAAGGGTTTGAGCGAATTATCATCCTGGGGAGATGAAACGTTGCAGGTCAGGGTTCGCTGTCCGCTAGGGATTTAGATTTGAGGTTTGGATTCCCTTTCACTAACAACTTTTATACGGCCACTTGCCTCTGTGTGGCGTGTCTGTGCTCGGCAGAGGTCCACGGCGGTCCACGTGGCGGTCCCCACGGCAACGAGGCAGCGGAAACACCGGGGAGGTGCCTGCCCTGTCACGAGGGCTGTGCCTTCTGCCAGGATGATGCACCCTGCTTGGCACCGGAGGACGGCTCCCTCCGCCTGGCCGTCCTCGCCTCCCAAGGCCTCTGCGTCCTGCTGACGTTTGGCAGCATGGCAACGGTTTACCATTACCGACAGAACAAGGTCAGAACATACGCAAAAATCAAAAACATAAGACCTAAGAACTATGGATTATGTCTTACTACTACTTAAGCTATAAACTGTGTTTTTTTCATTCTTTTCTGTTGCCACATTGTGATTTAATACATATTATTTGTATATATACAAACAATAAAAAAGCTCATTAAAAATCTATGCCAATTTGATGACCTATAGATGTAGAATTACACCCTGTAGCGCATCTGTTGGAACCCCGCCCTCGCTCCCATATCATTGGTCAGTTTCTGACCACATGATCTATACTGACCAGATGGTATGTGGGTGAGGGACTATGGCTAAGACAGGCTCGCCTCCAAGAAGTTTAGATTAAAAGATGTTGAGGAGGGTAATTCAGTGTTGTGCTGAACTGTTCTGTTTTGGAAGGAACAGTATGTAAATTTTTTCTATCCCCAAACCATAATGCATAATAAATGAGCATTTTTAGGTAAGTCTACTCCTAGATCAAAAAAATTAGTCTGTGAAAAAACTCCAGCGGTGATGGTAGCCACTGGAGAACCTCTAGTTAGCTGTTAGCGAAACTCTGATATGTGATTATATTTACTGCTAATGCAGTGCCAGGAAAGGAAGTCTCACTGGTATCAATCTCTCTTAATGGAACGTCTCAGTTGTGTATTCCTTCAGATGAAGCTTGTGCCAGAACCTTTTCACAATTTCCTTTAGCTTGTTTGTTGTAACAGCGCCTTTTCATGAAGACGACCACAAAGGAATCATACTAATTGGCATAAAAATGTTCCCTATACGCTAAACCGCCTACAGAGGGAACATTTGTAATCTTACCACAGTAATTTAATATCTTGCCACGGTCACAGTGACAGACTCATCGTGTGAATAAAGAGTATACAGCTGTAAAAATCGACACCAAGCTGATGGGTGGGGCGTAAAAGCTGTCGACACTGTGCAGTGTGAGTCGTCTCCGTGGAGTGTTGGAGGAGAGCTCACAGGAGTAGAACTGACTCCCCACACAGGACAGCTGTCACACGAGGCCTTTGAAGGGTTCACACTTTTTCTTCACTCTGTCTCTCTCTCTCTCTCTCTCTCTCTCACTATATCTCTATTTCTCCTTCGCTCTCCTTCTTTTTCATTCTTCCTCTCTCCTGTTTTCATTCTTTCTTTTTTCTTTTCTATTCCATTCCCTTTGTTTTTCTCTTTTTCAGAGAATTAAAGCCTCTGGTCTCGTTCTCATGGAAGCGATCCAGTTCGGCGCTGTGCTTCTCTATCTCCCTGTAAGTTAAAAACATTACAGTCACAGTTACAAATATTGTCAGTCTTTTCAGTCCATTACAAACACAGCACAATCACAAATGCTCTCAATTCCATCATGTAATACAACACTTCAGACATGCACCAGTTTTTTTTAGACATGCCCCAGTTTTTATTCTTAAGACCCAAGTGCCTCAAAACATTTGCATATTGTATGTAACACAAAGAGTGTTTCATCCTACCATGACAATCTTGTTGATGTAGACTGGATTTCACTTCACTGAAACCTTCTCTTGTTTGGTTTCAGAGGTCCCAGACAACATAGATAATGTATTATATAGTGAATTGTATAAACCCAGTACGCACAGACTATACTATCACCACAGGATGAGTTGGAGTCCCAGCTCAGGAATTAGTATCCAGAACAAATTTGCCATTGCAGAAAGATTCAGTTTGAATTCCCTCTAACATATCCTTTAATTCTGAAGTTTCTAGTGGACTGTGCAGGAGATGTATATCACATTATAACAGAAGATGTATATCACATTATAACAGGAGATGTATATCACATTATAACAGGATTACTCACAGTCATGTCACAGACAGACATTTGGGTGACACACCGCAGTTCCCTACTCCTCCCTCCCACATTGAGAGTGAGAAATTCTTCTTTTTGTAGATAGTTTTACTGTAAAAAACATACACAAGGAATGTTTTTTACCCATTGCACATGGGTCCTGACATTGTCCAATGGACATAGGTCTCGACATTCATCTACCATGTTCTTTCATCATGCCTTATAACACTGTCGGGGCACTGTAAAATAATGTTCTCATGCTCTGACAGAAAGAAACATAGACATTCCCTTCACATCTTCTGAATCAGGACAGAAGATACTCGTGTATGCACATGATCTAAGGTGTAGCCCATCAAGGTTGTGTATGTGTTTCACTGCTCACGTGACATGTACCGCCAAGTTCTTCTGCTCTGCTGTGGAGCTCTATGCAATTTTTAAAGAGTCCATCAAGTACTACAGCCACTCGTTTAAAAATAAATGCACTGATTATTTAATGGCAAGGTATTGTGGGGGTGAGGCCTGATTTCCTGCCTGCGATCCGACAATCCAAACACTGTTGCACTCGAGCCCTCAAGGTAGTTAACCTCTAACGGGAAAAACTGCCAAGTTTTCGACAAATGTCACACCGATAAATGCTATCATCAAAAAACACGTACACCGGTTTAATATACTGATCTGAGCCACATTATCTCAGTGGTTACTTTCAGTCTCTGTTCTCTCACTCACGGAGCTAATATTCACTCATTAGCAGTGTGACACTGTATACTGTATTCTTGGCATCTCCATCTCATCATTTGAGGCTGAAAATGTCATGGAGTAAAATGTATTCCAGTTATTATGGCTCTGCCCAAGGTACTTATGATTAAGATGCAGCCAGCCAAATGCCACACTATTGCGGAAATGTCTTCCTGTGATGCTTATCATGCACGTCTCTCTGAACCCAATGAGGGTGGAGAACAACCACAGACGACTATCTCGTTTGTCTTCCGAGCCCAAACGAGTTTTCGTTTTGGTTAGAAGGCGACTGCATGCAGCCGTGCTGTTTGATTACCGCGGAGGTGGAGAGTGATTTGCTGGATTCGCTCGTTTAGAAGGCTGGTGGATGATCATGCAGCTGTTCCTGGAGCTCTCCGAGGAGAGATATGCATCGACACGCCTGTCAACATTCTCCATTATGAAGATTTGTTTTTTTGCCGCTTTTCCAAATCATTGATGCCACTTTAGAGGAGGAGCATGAGAATGGGAAGGGGCGGGGCCTCTCTATGAAGACACGGGGTATTTTTAGAGGTTTGCACGCTCTCTTGGCAGCTACAGGCAAGCAGACGATGTATTCCAGAGCGAACGAACAGTGCCGGAGGAGGATTTTGATGAGGAATGTTCAAAAATCTGCAGTGCCTTCAAAGGCTTACACAATTCGAGGGCACAAACTATCAGCCAAGCAAAAATAATATATCATTGTTGCTTTATATATTCGGCAGCATACTTTAGTTAATACATCCTTTTCCTGTCAAGGATACAGATTACCAATATCATTGGTGTGAACATGTTTTGACCAAATCCACCCTGATGTACAGCCAACGACGGATGTTGTCTCCATGTGTGAAACCGTGGTAACGCCGACTTTGATCTGTCCTGGTGGACTGGTCCGCTGACAGCCTTTAACGAATCAGTAACTGCTAACAGAAGCAGTGACATCAACCTGGAGGCAGAAATCGACTGAATAAAGACACAACAAAATAAAGCAGAAACTTCTGAAATGTGAGTGCATAGAGAAGCGTCCCACGCAGCTGGAGTGTGACTTTTTTCCCGCGCAATGTTTCAAAGAGTCTCTATGCGCAGACATTACAAACTAATATCACCTACTAATCATTACGTGCCCATTTATTTTCTTCATTATTTTGCTGAACGAAACCCCCCCGACACCTGATTCGCTGTCGGTTTCTCCTAGGTGATGATACTTTACTTCCATCCGAGCGTACTGCGCTGCGTTCTGCTGAGATGGCTCCGCCTCGTGGGCTTCACCACCGTGTATGGAACAGTGATACTTAAACTGTACCGGTACGCTTCTACACAACCACAGCCACGCGATAAAAAAAAACAAACAAAAAAAAAAACACGCTAGCTACATGCACCTCTTCGCGTGATCTTCTAAATTGTACACACACAAAAAAAAACAGATGAAACAAGAGATACCGATGCTTTGCTGTACAAATGAATGCCTGACCCACATAGTTGTTCTTTGTTAGCCGTGCTAATTGTGCATAAATCCAATCGGACAGGCCGTTCGGGCCGCCCACGCCGCTTTTGTCTAGAGAAATGTTGCTAGCTAGTCTGGCTCTTTCCCGTGCACAACGGAGAGCAAGATTTCAGCAGAGAGCAAACGCATTAATGGAGGTGGAGAGAACCACTGACTCACAAAGCTAATTGACAGAGAAGGGCTGGGGATGTACTCTGTCCATAAATTATAGACCTTCACTACTGTTCAAAGGCATTTCATATAAATCATCTTTGCTACTGTATTCAGTAATTACCTAGTAATACGAAGCAAAAAACTAAGGTTACATCTGAACTATTTGCTGGAAAGATTCAAGTTATTTACAAATAATAAATAGTCACTAATTATTTGGAACAATTTCTCATCAAAGTACAGTATCTGCTTTGAGATGTGACCACCATTACACAATTTGAAGACAATCTGGATACTAAGTTTATTTTAATATAATTTATACTCTACACCAGTCATACACTTTGAATTCTGGAATAATTTCCACCACTTCTTAACCATTTAGACACATTTGAAAGTACAAGAAAATCATTTTGTTCTAGCAAATTAAATAGGACAAGGAAAGAAAGAGGTAGCTTAACAAATGCAGGCAGAAATACCTGCTTTCTTCCTTGGCCTGTTTCCAGCTCACTGCTTAGTCCTACTGTGAAACTCTTCCAGATCTATTATTCTGGTGCTCATAATCCTACCTCATATGATACAACCCTCCCTTGCAAAACTGTCTACATTTTTAGGTTTTACGTGATGGCAGAATGAACTTCCTATTTTTCTGCTCAGAAGACCGGGTGTTCTTTTCCATCCAGGGTTCTGAAGGTGTTCCTGTCGCGCACGGCCCAGAGGGTTCCTTACATGACCAGCTGGCGGGTGTTGCGAATGCTGTGTGCCATCCTTCTGGTAGTCCTCTGGTTCCTGGTGGCGTGGACCTCGGCCGTGTGCCAGAGTCGCGATGCCCACCTTGCCCTCATCGCTGTGGGGGTGACACCGGAGGGTCTTCAGTTCAGCATGTGCCTGCTCGACTGCTGGGACTACATGATGGCTGTTGGTGGGTCATTAGCACTGGCCAATCAAAACATGAAAATAAGCACTTCTTCAAGGTGGTTTACGTGAAACAAGCTCCACACAAGTTTGGACAACCAGAGAACTGGGAGTTATTTCTTGTGTGAATTCTTCGGTTAATTGTGTATTTTGAGGTCTGCATCAAAACTAAGATTTGCCTGCACTGGAGATTTAACTGAGGAAAGTTTTTGGACAACTACATGAAACAAACATGGAGGCAAGATTCCACATGAGTTTCATTTGGTCACCCCTCTGCCCCAAACTGCGAATTCTCTCTCTTAGCACACACAGCATTGCCAGCAGTGAGATATGAGGCTCAGGGCTCAAGGACGTTGCTTCGGGATATGGAATCTAATCCTCCAGGGGTAGTAGAAAGCCAGCGATGCATACAGCTGTCACACACAGGGCATGCAGGCTCTCTTCATCTCTCTCTCTGACTGACTCCCCTCTTACCTCTCTCTGACTCTCTCTTTCCCTCTCTCTCTCTCTCTCTCTCTCTCTTTCTTTCCCTTCTTCCTGCTGACAGCTTTGAGGAAGCAGAGAGTGAGAGGGTCTGAGAGAGGGTCTCCTCATGGATATACTAGGGTGCAGGGGAATCACCTGACAGTGGTGTATCTCCTGAAAGTGAGCTACGAATAAGCATGAGCAGCTGGTGGGGTGATGCAGTTCTCTCACTCTGTAGTGGGGCACAAGCTGGCAGAGACTGCACCACTGCCACAGAATAGGAGACGTTGAAAGGCTTCTTATTAGATCAGCTCCAGTTATTAAAAACCTTGGTAGTCACAAAGACTGCAATCATCTGTGCAATAGAGCATCTGCCCTCTGCTCAGTGGTAGTGATGCAAAACTATCACATCTTCATTTTCTCATGCACCGATTATTGCAATAGCCTCCCGGCATCCCTACTGAATTGCTTATCCAGCTTCAGTTTATCCAAAACTCATATCAAAACATTCAGCTCATGTTACCCCGTACTACATCAGCTTCACTGGTTAGCCATTGGTGTAATTTCTAGTGCCAGGGAAAGGATGCTGGGAAGACCCACAGCATCAAGGATGCCAGTAAAAAGGGCCTCAAGGCCAGAGACACCAGAAGTATAAACTGCTTCTCCTAACTTTCAAAGCCCTTCATGGTTTTGCCCTAGTGTATCCATCCATAATATCCCTCTCACATTGTCACACAAATTTTCTCCATCCACAGTTTCTCTCTCACACCCACAAATCTTCTCAATCCACATCGTTCTTTCCACTCTCCCTCAGATCTTCTCTATCCACACTGTTCCTCAGATCTTCTCTATCCACACTATCCCTCAGAACTTCTCTATCCGCACTGTCCTTCCAGATCTTCTCTATCCACACTGTCCCTCAGATCTTCCCTATCCACACTGCCCTCCAGATCTTCTCTATCCACACTGTCCCTCAGATCTTCTTTATCCACATTGCCCCTCTAACACTGTCCCTCACATCTTCTCCATCCACATTTTCCCTCTCAACCTGAGATCTTCTCCATCCACACTGTCCCTCAGATATTTTCCATCCCCACTATCCCTCTCATACTCTCAGATCTTTTTATTCTGGACTTTTTCTTGTCCCTCTTTCTCAGCATCCATCTGAAAAGAGTCTAGAAAGATGGACAATAAAGTCATTCACTGCTGCTAGTACAAAACTTTAGAATTCTCTTTGTGACTGTTGTACTGTGTCTTCTGAAAGGTGCTATATAAATGTAACTATTTCATTATTATTATTATGATATTATTCAAATGAGCCACCTAAGAGATGTGTTTATGTGGAAGTGTAATACTATGAGAGACATACACTTTCAGATTGAAAACAAACACCTGTTTGAATTTGAAATGTATGTACTGTAAGCAACTACTGTCCACCTAATCTGGCAGAATGTCTCCATTAGCACCAGCTTCACAAGAATTCAATGCCAGTACAGTCTTTATGTTATAGTTTGAAATCTTATTCTGAAATCATACTCCTGTGACCCAGTACCCAAACAAAGGCTTTTATGAGCATTGATGTGTAAGGCTGAATTAAAGTGCAGGTTAAGTGAACAAATTCTGCTGGACTTGTTGGGTCAGTTGATCAAACGAATAAGCATTTTATTAAGGTAGGAGAGGAAGAGGAAGGAGCCAGGGGAAGGAGAGAGGAGGAGACATGTGACAGGGAGAGATTCCCTGCTAAATAACCATGTGACGCTCTCCTTTGCCGTGTTTGCCTCGCTGGTCTAGCGGAGTTCCTCTTCCTGCTGTGGGGCGTCTATCTCTGCTACGCTGTGCGAACCGTACCTTCCGCCTTCCATGAGCCGCGTTACATGGCGGTCGCTATCTACAACGAGCTCCTCATCTCAGCAATCTTCCACATCATTAGGTGAGTGACAAACACGAGATGTTAACAGCCCATACAAACAGAACAAGAGCAGCACGCATTTTCCCAACAAGAGACCAAAATCCAGTGTGTTGGTTTACAGTCATTTAGCAGGTTCCCAGTGAATAATGTCCACTACAGGCAGAATGGTGAACCTTTACACAGTGTTGTTAGTGTTACCTACAACCAAATGAGAGCAACACTGGAAAGCTCACAGTATAGATGCATTTGTGAAGGGGCTCATAGCTAAGACTCATGAAATTGGCACACAGTCATGCATCAGCAAAAATTTTTCTGTGAACAGTTTGGGGAAAGCTTGATACAGCTCCCATCAGCTAAATGACTTCTGTCACCAGCACAGATAAGACAGCTGAAAGGGGGATTGAATGATACACGCCTGCACAAGAGGATCTTGTGCCCAAGTCTGCCAAGCTTAAAATTAACCCGTCATGCCCTCTTTCCATCTCACACAGAATATTCCAACTATGATACTCCACTTCTACTGCCCCCTTACACTCCTTGTCACCTCTTTTTTCTTCCAACCACAGAGCGAATCACGTCAAATTTATTCCGTTTGCGAGAGACAAGATAAGCTGTGAAAGCAAATAAATCCAGAATGCGCCTGTAGATGGAGGCACTCTTATGTGGACACAGCTGGAGAAATGCTGTTTCTGTGCTGTATTCGGAGAAGCAAACCATATCAGTGCATTTTAAAGGTGCCATGAAGAAAGAACAATTGCTGCTGTAGCGTGTTGTTTCGCAAACGCCCTGTGTCTCCCGCCACCCTGGTCTTTGCAGTGAGGTTCCTGCTGGGACTGAGAGATAAGCTGAGGTGTTCAGAGTTCTGCCGAAGCAAGTCCTGGTTGACTCACGGAAGGACTGTATTATTCTGCACTATAAGAGACAAGTAGTGTCCTTTAGGACCCCTTTGGTATTAATCTCTAGTGAATAACAGTGATTCAAGGGAGCTTCTTTAACGATACCTATCACATTATAGTGCTCTTTAATTGCTTGTTAACATTGTACTGAATTACTCTTTAATTGCTCGTTAACATACTGCATTATGTGCAAAAGATAGTGCTGAAAGTTGTTCTTCAGACGACACTTCTAGAATTCTTTTGGGTCTACTATGCAGGTTCACCCTGGCTCCTGGACTACATCCAGATTGGATGCTTATGTTATTTTTCGTCCATACGCATTTGACCGTGACAGTGACGCTCGGCTTGCTGCTCCTTCCAAAGGTGATTTCTTTAAACACCACACTTCCTACCCACAACCATTTTTCTATACATCTGGAAAAAGGGTTCACAAGTATCTCAGGACACAGTGGTTGAGATGTTCTGGACATGCTAAAGTAAAAGTTGCTTCCTTTCCCTGCAGTTTCTGTTTACTGGGGCTCATGTACAGGAGGATATCACCACCGAGGCCTACGAGGACGAGCTGGACATGGGCCGGTCTGGCTCCTACCTGAACAACAGCATTACCTCTGCCTGGAGCGAGCACAGTTTGGACCCAGAGGACATACGAGTGAGCTTCCTCTGCCCTTTCCTGTTTATTCAAAAAGTCTTACCAAGGTGTATTTACATGGACGACACAAGCCACTTTTCATCTCCATCCACATTCTCATTTCTCCCACCCCAAACCACAAACCATAAGTGGCTATAGTTCACATGCAGCTGTGAGTGATCTTAAGTGAGTCTATTAGTGAGTGAGTCTATTAATTATTTCTTAATTTCCCTCCCAAAGGGATCAATAAAGATCGATCGATCTATCTATCTATCTATCTATCTATCTATCTATCTATCTATCTATCTATCTATCTAGTGAATTTCAGTCACTTGCTAGTGAATTGCAGTGTGAAAAGCAGGGACACAATTGTCAATCTGCCTGGTTCATTTTTAGGAGGAGTTAAAGAAGCTCTATTCTCAACTAGAAATATACAAGCGGAAGAAGATGCTGGCCAACAACCCTCACTTACAGAAAAAGCGTAGCTCCAAAAAAGGCATTGGACGTTCAATCATGAGACGGATCACCGAAATCCCAGAGACAGTGAGTCGTCAGTACAGCCGCGAGGACAGGGATGGCAGCGAACATGGCAGCAGTCGCAACACCCTGCGTGGGAACATGTTTGAACCCCCCCACAGTGGGAAGCCCAGGGAGGAATCCCTGAAGAGCAAGGTGTTCTCTCTGAAGAGATCCCATAGCTATGACCACACATGCGACCAAGGGGAGAACACAAACGGAGGTCCTGCTGACAAAATGGAGAACCTGACCAGTGAGACATCTCTGCTGGACACTCTGATGGGCAGAAGGTCTGCAAAGAAAAACCCTGAGGTACCCAAAGTTGACCCTGCTGAATCTGCAGAGTCTGTACCCCTGGTATGCAAGTCGGCCAGCGCACACAACCTGGCGGCAGACAAGAAGCCAGTTCACCTCCGAACATCAATGCTACAGAAGTCTTTGAGTGTCATTTCCAGTGCCAGGGAAAGGACGCTGGGTCTTGCGGGGAAGACCCACAGCATCGAGGATGCCAGTAAAAAGGGCCTCAAGGCCAGAGACACCAGAATGCTCTCAGGGGTGGAGGAATCACCTAAAGGTTTCCCAAAGATGATCATTAGCCAGTCTGTTGAGTACACCAAGACTCAGAGCAAAATGGGGATCATGAAGCAACAAGTGAGTGGCAGTCAGCCTTCCATTTGCTCTGAACCAGGCAGGAGCAAGGACCTGTACGACCTTTCTGAAGTTTGCCCATGGGAGATGGAGGACCTGGTCACTCCATCAGAGGGGAAAGGTCAAAAGCATGTGTCCATTGCCCCAAGTGAGAGCACCATGGTGCATGGGAGTGTCTCCAAATGTGGACGGTCTCAACACAAACAAAGGACAGTGGTTCCGGCTCTGTCCAATCGCCGCCGCTCCAGAGATAAGGGCGGCAGCAGGGAAGAAGGGAGTGACAGGTATGAAGGGAGGAAACCCAGATCACCCCTTAACCTAATGGCTCACAAAGCAGATGAATGCCCTTGGGAATTTGAGGACACACCTTCCAAAGCAATGGAGTCTGCAGGTCTGTCTCCTGAGAAGACCAGACGTAAGAAAAGTGTCACTCCCACAAATGGAAATCCCAAGATGATCCTCTCAGACATTTCCAAGTCCACGGGAAGCCTTCTGCAGCCCCCAGCACTAATGGTGGATATTTGTCTCTGGGACTATGATCAACCACCATCCCCTAGCCAGGAGAAAGGCTCTAGCCCCACACACCAATCAAAGAGAAAGGACTCTGGTTCCAAAAGAAAAGGTTCGTGCTCGTCTAAGGGTAAAGGCAAGGTTAAAGAGGACAGTGGGCAAGCATCCAAAAGCAGGGAGAGAAGAAGTTCTTCAGGCAAACCTTTAGAGAAACGGCGGATCAGCCAAACATCAGATAGTGGCCAAGTTACCATGACAGCATCTGGCAGGAGGAGGAGCTCGGCACGAGAGGCTGCGATCACCGACAGTAAGCATGCTGAAGTGTGCTCCCGGGGGGCAGAGTACATGCCCAGTGTGACCTCAAAGGACCAGTGCTCTTCAGCAAGGGACAGCTACACTGCTTTTCAAACAACAACAGCTACTGCCAGTAATGTCAACATGGCTGAGGTGTGCCCATGGGATTTTGAAGAGTCATTAGAAAATAGTGCATGATACAATGTTACACACATTATAAGGATATTTTATTATCCTTTCCAAAAGAAAACCCCAGTCTATATCAGTCCAAGATCAAAGCTCTCCAGAGTGGGTACCTATGATGATTGGTGGCCACATGGTTGGTATATTTGAGGAACTGCCTTGTATTCACTCCTGACTGATTCGTTTTTTTTAAAGAAAGAAAAACATGGCTTATTCTGAAAAATGATTTTGCCTAACTATCTTGTTGTTGTGTTTATCAATATGTTGCATCCTGAACATCTGAAACAAAAACCTGAACACCTGAAAAAAAACAAACTCTAAAAGCTGCCTCTTTGTTGACGAGAGATTTTGTCTCCAAATATCAACACAAAAGTTCAGCCCATCACAAGCCAATATGTAAGTGTTTGAATATGTTATTTACAATTATACTCTTTAAACAGCACACCAACTTTGGGGCCAAAACAGACTTTCTTGTTTGCTGTAAATTGTGCACTGTGTTTGAAGGCCAGGCGTGAATTCTTCTTCACCCTTCCTTAGCTTTATAGCACATCGAGAGAGGGGCCACTGCTTAGCTTCTCTTATGTCACAGTTTCCATTTCAGTCTAAAGCTCCTTCCATTCCAACCAAACAAACACAAATTCAGATGGTGTCCCATTGCAGTTGTTGGGAGGCCCCCCAATAAGAACCCCTTAGTGGTGCCGCAGTGCTGGACCTCCAACAGACTGACGCTATGCTTGAAACAGTTCATGCGCATACCCTATAGCTTACAGAAAAATCTATGCAGTTCACTACATCAGTGAAACAAGGCATCCATTTAGGGTTAATGGACATTCATAAAAAACTTGATAGCTAGAGAGCAAAACAAATTAGCTACCTACTCAGAAAAGATATCGTGCATAAATTGGCAAGCATGGAACCATGTTTAAGCCCCTAAAAAGGGAGCTTATTTTAAGTAGCCTTATTAACAGCTTACTTGAACGTGCCACCTTCAGGGCTCTTGACAAATCACGCCTGCCCTCTTTTGATACAACACTTCCGTATTGAATATAGTACATTCTGTACATTACAATTTACAGGGTGCTGGGAGTCTTTTCTAACTTTACTATCTGGCAATTTGAACCCCATTGTACAATAGGTTACAGTCTGTACAGGGCGTCTGTACCACTGGGAACGATTCCAAACGTCCCCTGAGTTGCTACCTTCACTAGGCCTCAACTTTACTTAGAAGCTATTTGGTTTAAAATTATATTGCAAAATACAAAAACCAGACAGCTGAAAGTGCTACACCACTAACCACTACAAAGTAAGTTGTTTTACTGGATGTACAAACTTGGGCTACTGAAATTAAGCAAAATGTAATGCACTGTATACCATATGCATTTTTTTTTGTTTTATTTTAATTACATTTTTGGTAACATATAATCTAGTAAGATCAACACATGACAGTTTCTTTTATATTACCAAATAATTATTACAATTTGTCTACATTTGCTCTTGCCATGAATACATTTAACTTTATTTGCACTCAAAAATTATTTCACATAACAGCAAAACAAACAAAAAAAACATTCAAAGATGAAATTGTGACATTTTTTATATCCTCCAGTGAACATTCAGTGGCAAATAAGGACAAAGAAATTTCACTGGAACATTTGTTAAAGTTTGTTAAAGAGCTGCATGAATTCGCTGGTTTGTTGTGTCGTCACTGTTGATATATTGCTTCACTTTTTAATCAGTGCTGTCTGTTTGAATACTGTGATGTGGTGATTTTGCATCAGTACGAGTTACTGTAATAACCCTTGACCTCCAGCCAAGTATATAGTGATTGTTGTATGGTAGTTGCAGTGGCTTCTGTATGGGAGTGAATATGTAGGTCTGTCTATGCACTGCTCACAAAGTCCATGATCTTTTGGACTATTATGAAACTCTCTTGAGCGTCCAGGGAACAAAATTCTTTCCTAACCCACTGTACTGCATTGTGGCAACTCTTAAATAGGAAGCTGTTGTATCCAGACCTCTCTGTTGTCAATTTAATATTGTGCTCTTCTGTGATGGCATGGAAATGAAATACATCCAACCTGCAATAAATGTTTCAGTTTCAAGTTCTGACTTTTTAATAGCATGCCGTGTCATCACCGCCTTCAACTCACCGTATCTCTCCACAGCAATTACATTTTTTTCTGATGACTGTGAACTTTCCTGGACTGTGCTGAGCGTGCTGGATTTAGATTGGCTGGGTGCTTAGATCACAAGGGGAAAAGTCCAGCATTTCCTATTTGACTCTCAGGCACATCCTGTGAGGGAAAGTTTCCTTGTTGCAAATTCTTTTAAATGTCTTTTGTATTTTAAGCATTATACACTAAATCTATATTTATGATATTTCATATTCCACTTTGTGTATGTCTTTTGCAAATTAATACCTCATATCAGTTTATCTATTATAATAATGAATTTATTGTAGTCTTGAAGCTTTGTGGATTTGTTCAGTGAGTTTACAGACGGGAGAGAAATCTTCATGGGATGGGAACAAAAATCAAAGTTCCTTAAGCCCGTATGGCTTACAGCTGTAGACGAAGCATCTAGTTAGGAATCTGTATGAATGTATTTTAAAGAATGATTTAGAAACCTATGTTTAACTTTCATTGTCTGCAGATGTGCATCAAACCTTTAAAATAACTGGTGCACTGGTCTGTGGGGGTTCCACCAGACCAGATCTGGCCTGTTACAACCTTGAATATGTATGTAATGATTCTTTCTGTATACATGGCTATTCTGTTGGAATTACAGTATTTGCTGTCTGGCATGGATTTGTTACTGAAGTGTATAATGTGTTTGTGTGTGTGGTTCATCCTTAATCCTTAAAACATGAGTAGGAGTATATAAGTATACCTCACCCCAGACAAAGAATACAGTATGCACTGTACCCCACAAATGAACAAGTCCAGACTGTTCACTCCAGCTTTATTTCCCAGTTGATTGCTACCCAGACCCAGCTGGCAAACTGAGTACACTTACAGACATTTAGTCAGTGTCTAGCTAAAACATGTTTTAAGTCATGTGCTTCACTTTTCAGTACTGCACTGGCTAATCTACACACTGGAGGGTTTACAGGACCAGTCGAGAAAGCAAAGATTCAATCAAGGTTTACGTCATCTGGTTTAAGCAGCTATGCAGTGTAAACTAAAAAGACCATTTGACTTTCCAGACAGAAATTTAGTGTAGAACAGAGTGGTTCTGGGATGTCAGGGATGGGCTGACTTCCACATTCGTAAACAGTCAGAGTCTATTTAATAAGCAGTTGGCATGTTACTATTTTAGTTGGAATAACTGTTGCAAAAGCTTTTTAAGGATCACATATTGCAGAGGATAAACATTCCAAAAGGGATTACATAATAATAAACACAGTGAAACACCAGGTCAGTTAAGCTTTAAGGAAATCAGTCTGTCCAGTTAGGAAGCAAAAGTGATTATGAATCAGTTTCACTTGCTTTGGTACAAATGATACGGATAACCTCCCAAATAGGGAATGGTTTTGTAGGTCCTTCTTGATGGATTCTTCTGTACAGTATTGTACTTTTGTGTTTTGATAGTATGCTTGACACTCTTGGTTGCATGAAGTGGTAACTGTAGCCCGTTTGGATTGCAGTTAGTCCAGTTCCTCCAGACTGGCACATCTGTACATGCCATGGCAAGCAAGTTTGCTGTCTACCTATTTCACGAGCAATATCTGATCTTTTGTGCAAGGAAAGACAGCAGAAGCACTACCAGTGCCCTACAAAATGATCTCCAGTAGATTACTGGTGCGCATGTTTCTGACCAAATTGTCAGATGTAGTCTCCACAAGGTTGGTGCTGACGTCGTCTAGTGGAACCTGTGCCCACAGCCTAGCACCATGTAGCTCGGCTGGCATTAAACAGAGAAAACCAGAAAAGTTCACTGCTAGCACCACGTTCTTCAGAACTGGAGACAATGGAGAACCGCTGGGACGTTACATAGCAGTGCATCTGATGTTGCGAAGTAGCACCAGACTGTCCAGGAGCTCACTAATGCCCTGATCCAATTCATACATTTTTTTTTACCTACGTTTACATTGCTCCACGTGGATATACACGTTTTTCGATATTTAAGGATACAACTTCAAATGAATGTGGTCTGATTATGATTTTATAAGTAGTCCTCCCATTTTTCGTGCGTGGCGCTACAACATTGTGTAGCATTGCCCCCTTGTGGTTAGACAAAACACTGGCGGAAGTGTGCTAAAAACTAAACGTTTTAAAAAAACGAATTTGAAGCACGACAAGCAGAATTACGAATACAGGTCCATTCAGGAGCCAAAGTGTGTCACTGGGTGGCTCTAAGCACTTTATTAGACTACGACGTATGAACTCTCCACTCATGTACCGAACAATTCTAATTATTCAAAGTTCTTTCAAACGGTTTGCAGCCAGACTTCAAATATTGAACCCAACATTTTAATAACCGGGTATGTAGTTCTGTGGTGGGTCAACTCGCTGTGTAAGAGAGGGTGTTTGTGTCCTGAAGCATTATTGTATGAACATGTAGGATGCAAACGTAGCCAGTTATCATTTGTACAAAAAGCACAGATATGGTTTCATCTAGTCTAGACAGTAAACCAATTTACTGATCCCATAGTTCAAAAACAAATCTATAATTGCAGTTAAACGGATTTTTCTTTCATATAACAAAGAAAATTAGTAAAAATAAACAAATAAACTGATCAGTACAACTAATGAATAATACCTTTTTGGGTTAAATGGTAGAGTACTGCACTGAAACCTCGCTATGTCACATCTATAATTTTAACACTTTTTTAAATTTTAAATCTGAATTACAGATGAAGCACATTGTCATTCCAGCTATACGCTGCACAGGACAGGTTGGGATTCGTGACTCCCTTCTGCTGCTTTAGCAAAAGATGACAGTTGCTCATTTGCATCATCCATGTACCACAAGACAACTGTTCAAGCGCGCGCGCGCGCGTCTGTGTATGTGTACACGTTCGCTTGGCCTACAAGATGGCTGACGCTTCACTTTTGCGAAAAGCTCGAATTTGGACATCCCAAATTCAAGCTGCAGTCAACAGTAAGTCATCACCTCCATACCAAAACGGTTTGGAAAACAGATTTTACATTCAACATGATGAGAAAAGATTCTATACCTAGTACCACATACAAAATAAAATAAAAACACACTCCATTAAGTATATCGAGCTGTAATAGTGGATTCGTTTTCTGGTACTTTCTACAGCATTTTGATCATTTTCATAATCCCTGGGGGTATTTACATGTTTTATTTTCAACATGACTGGAACGGATATAAAAAAAAAAAGCTTCCTACAAGTGAGGTGCGCCCTCTAGTGGCGGACACTGAGGTTAGCACCGTTTTAGCAGTAGACCAGTTCATTCTATTTAGGCAGCTGAGGCTCACGATAATGACGAAAGCCGGTTAATAAAGGCAGATGTGTGGATAAATGCAGGAACAAAACGCATGGACACTCATTCTCATTCCAGACTTTATTTCATTTTTTTATTACTTTCTTGCCTAAATCATCTCCCTATGCTAGTCAGCTAATCCCCATGTTCATTATTGGGGTAATCACGGAATGTAGAGGCATCTTTCCCACTTATTTCACATCTTTTTGAACAGTCAGTCATGCTGCATCCTCGAACAGCACCCCGTGCCTGAAGAGGAACCCCAGCTCTTGGCTGGCTGATGGGTTCAGGAAGCCTCCCGGATTGGTGGGCGCAATGTTCCCCAGCCAACGAGCACACAGCCCATTAGAGGTTTTTATGCCTTCACTAATGGACGGCGCATGGCACTACTGTGACTCAAACCCCCATCCTGGGTTCCTTCAGGTTCTGCTTGAAATCTGTCTAGACAAAGATGTGCACACGCGTGCATGCAGAGGGAATCCCCCAGCATAATAAAACTATTTATAAATAAAAACAACACTGCTCCTCTGGTCTTGTAAAATTTCTCATTATTGCTGACAAACCTTGAAAAATTATTCTTGATTTAAAAAAAGTCGCATTGTGAAGAAAACAGAGGAGAAATTTACTGACGAATGTATAAACAAAGCTAGAAAAACCGGCCCAAAACACACTACAATTGTAGGAGTCAAGAAACATTCAGATTCTGACTCTTGTGTCCTTGTCTGGACTACATTCAACTTGAAATCAGGAGTTCATCTCAGTCTCATTCACTGTTGATTATTTCTCGAAGCCCCACTGCTGTCAGTAGATTAAATGTCACCATTAAAGCTAATCAAGAAATTAATATCAGAGTTAGGGGTTGAGAGAGGGAAAAAGCATGTTCTCAATGGCCCATTTCAATCCAGCGATGAGTGTAAATATTGACGTTACTTAGATGCTACCTACGCAAAGGTCATTCATCGCAAACTACTCTTGAACTGATCCTAGTTTTTCTACTGGGCCACATTCTGTGGTGCTGTAAGCCTAGCCCACTTCTGCTCCGCCCATTGGCCGTCACATGATGTCCACGAAGAACTCCCCATTGGCTGTGCTGCAGGAGCGGCGGGAGCCGGTGATCTCGGTGGGCACGTGGGCGAGGGACCGCCCCGGGGGAGACCCGGGCGTGGCCCGCCCCGCTCCTCCCCACGCCGCCCCACGGGCTTGCGAGCGGGCGCTGCGCACGCTCCCCTCACTGGGGGGCGCCGCGGAGCGCTCTGCGCCGTGCCGGTCACGGCGGCCGTCATGTTCGGCAGCGTCGGGCGGATCCTTCCCCTCCACCCGGCTCCAGCTGCAGTTTGAGCCGCTGCTCCCTGCAGTATCAAAGAACATGTGGATTCAGTTTTTCGTTTTCTTCTTGAAACCATCAGCTACATAATATTAACAAAGCACACTTAAATACAAAAAAAAAACCACCACATTTCCATTTAACGTTTTTCTTTATAAATCTATTTATTTTTTCCTGTTATTATTTATTTACATAGTATAAAATAAGCCATTTCTCAACTATACACAGATCTAACAGAGCTCATTTTTATCTGGTCATATCTGGTTTCCTGTTCTGAGAATGTTACTTTACTGGTGACCAGTACTGCAGTACCCCAGTACCCTGGGCCAGACTGGAATCTGAGCCAACAACTGCGAAATGAGAGGAACGAGGCGTTACCCTCGCTGTGCTGGCTGCCGGCGCTCCCGCCCCCTCCTGCCTCTGAGCAGGCGTGGGGGGCGTCGTGCAGCGCATGTGGGGCAGGGTAATGGTAAGGGAAGCCTGGCCAAGGGGCGTCGCCCGGGTGGATGAGGGGGGCCAGAGTGTCCTGGTCGGATGCCCCGCTGGAGCCGTCATGGTCGTGTAGGGTCAGATGCGCCATGTCTGAAAGACAGAGGGGTGGGGTTTTATTCAATCCATACAGACAGAGGGGCGGGGTTTTATTCGATCCATACAGACAGAGGGGCGGGGTTTTATTCGATCCATACAGACAGAGGGGCGGGGTTTTATTCAATCCAAACTGATATGCGCAAGTGCACACGAACACAGGTGTGTTATAATGGCAATGAAGGGAGATTAAACTGCTACAGAAGTGTTTTTCTTGGTGCCAACTCAGACTGACAGAGCAGCTACCATCACCGCGGACACACAACAGGCTAGTGATGCACGTTACTCTGGACCATCAGAACTATTCACTCTTTTCATATGCGGCATCAAAAAAAACTATTTAAAGAATAAAGGAACGGTAAGAGATAAAGAGACAAACAGAAAGGTGGTGGATTTATTTGATGGATTGAAGCCACTCACTGCCAGACAGGTCCCCGAACACATAGTAGCACTGCTCAGAGAAGGTAATCTTGTTGACCGTGTGGCGGATGAACGCCCCCTTCAGCAGGTTGCTGGCATACTTGCGAGCTTCCCGCCGATCTGCGAAGCCTTCCACATGATGGAAGAGCCAGTCGACCACGTCAGAACCTGATTAACACACACACACACACACACACACACACACACACACACAATTCAGAAGAAGCCATATGCCACAATGAAATCCAACTTGGAATAAAAACACATACGCACGCATGATGGCAGAGGACTGTTTTTACCTATGAATGCGTTGGCTATAGTGATTTTCAGCCACATCCTGTCACGAACCTCCAATCCAGAGTCAGAACAGGCCATCGCCTTGGCAACCGTTGCCATGTCACTGTGGACAGACAGGTGGTAGTCATCGAAACCTGGCAAGAGAGAAAACAATGGAGTCCAGATTGGAGACGGAAATGCAGACAGTCCAGAAAAATCTAGATGAGCACTCTGAAGCAACAGTGGAAAGGTGTTCTGGATGTTTCCATCACACCTGAAAATCTAGAACTGAACATTTAACCAGTTTCCATGATGAGGGAGAAATGTCTTCAAAAAAAGCTGCAAATTGGTTTTTTACGCTTTTACGTCTTCAGAGCACTAAAACTAACTAACCTAAACAAACTAAACACCAAAACAGGAAAGATTTCAGAATGGTGTGAAATACGTGAAACGCGTAAAAACTTAAAAGGTGCCAAAAGTGTTTCTCGCTTCTTCCACATAAACCAGCAGCTTCAAAGTGCAGCAGCTTCACAACGGGGTTCCAAAAGCCGGCGGTTCAGGCGGTCCTTACGCTCAGTGTCGGGGGCGGAGCTGGAAATGGAGGAGCTGGTGGAGGTCACTGTGCTCATGGAGGGGCTCATGCCGTAAGGTGGGTAGACCCCCGTCATGGCCGCCGTGTGGGACACCCAGGCAGCAGGATCAATGGGACG
>JAOXYF010000016.1:8278053-8299634 GCA_028565775.1 Sternarchorhynchus goeldii
GTTTGGACTTGAACGCCACACTCAGACTAAACTCAGGCATTTTTCCCGATCTAAGAGGACATCCCCAACACCTCCGGTTTGTGTTTTTAGAAAAAGGCGTAGTCAGGTTTCTGGTGGAGCTGGAATGGAAGTCTATAGAGGATTTTTTTTTTTTCCCCCTGCAAGGACAACGCCTTAAAGGCAGCCTTGAAATGTGCTGGTCTCGAGTCTTCAAAAGGTCCCAGTTAAATGATTAATGTGTTCAGCTGGTGCACAAGTGAATTCTTAGCCAACGAAAACTGCTTTTCTAATACTGTATTACACTTTCACAGGCCAGCGGCAGAAGTCCGTGCTTGCTTAAGCCTCTTCATCTGAAGAGCAGAAAAGTGCTTTTAATATTACAGGCCTTTGAACTTAGACATTTGAACTTACAGGCGTTTTTAGAAAAGGTATGCAATATATCTTGAAATGCTAAAGTGGATATTTTTCAAGAGCAGCTGAAGCTCCAGGGTGCAGAATCGTTTGTTTTCTTTTCCTAAAACTAGTTCAAGTGACTGTACAGAGTCCCAGTATTTTTGTTTTAACTGAGTTAAGTTAAAGTTTTTAAACTTGTTTTTTGCTGTTTGGATGTGAGGGAAAGAGTCCTAGTAGAGTCTTTAGTGAACAGTGCAGTACGAGCACGGAAATATGGCAGGAATACAGCAGAGATTAATACGAGACCATTCAGTCTTTGACTGTGGTACAGCGAGTGAAACAAAATCCTGAGGAGAAAATGCTCAACAATCCAAATATCCTTTATGTGTTTTCTTTCATCTGCTGAATATACAGATGATTAGGAGCAGATGATTGGGAAAATGAGAAGCAACTGTGTGGAATATCTGTGCACAAGCTGAGAAAAATAACCCAAGCCTGAAAAGTAGCACAACTCAAGAGGAACCACGCAATTCTGACCAATAGCAGGAAAGGAGAAGACACAAAAAGAATTCTCGCCAGAACTTAGTCTTTTACTACAGTGCAACTTCAGTGAACTCTTTCTGATTCATGACATGTACTGAGGTCTCTAGAGATGGAGGGAGGCCCAGTTGGCCATGTTTTCAGGTTGAGAGTGATTCACTAGCTCATTATGACAAAAGGACACGAGGTGTCTGCTGAATAAGGCGAGTGTGAGAGATAGAGAATTAACAAAAGATTATTGTTCTTGACAATAATCAAGAACAAATAAAACTTGACAAACAAAGAATGTGTGTGTGTGTGTGTACACACTCACCCAGCATATCACACGTCCATTGTAACAGGGCAGTTTAGCATTGTCATCCGTAATTTCTTCCTTGACCACTCTGCAGGTGAAAGTGGAAGCAAATTATGCGAGATTAGCATACCTGATCACCCAACGCTGTCTACTGTGGCATCAATCAGCTTGGTATTTATCCCTGGGGAGAAGACTGTACTAATAAATTAAAAGAAGAAAATGCAATAATGTAAAGGTTAAGAAAGATTAGGATATAGAAAGAAAAGGAAAAGGGTGACGGGCAAAAGGGAACACAGAAATGCTTTGTACACGACCCCAAGAGGACGCCACACTGAGTGGGAGGGGCAACATCCAAACTCCTCCCACACCAGTCCGCTTCTTTCTAATGGTCTGCGCAAATTAACAAGGAGAGGAAGCTAGAACTGTATAAACTAGCAATCCAAACAAAGTCCATGCTTGGCAACAAGCTCTGCCTCACCAATGGCCAGATCATTTTATATATATATATAAAACTCTTCCAAGCTGCCATGTGGGAACTCTCAAACAACCACAGGAGTGAGGTGTAAGAGAGTGCCCTCAAGAACCTGCCCCAAACCTTCCAGACCCAATTATCATTTTGAAGTAGACTTTTGTCTATTGGTGCCATCATATAAACATAATTTGTGGAGCTGATCTAAGATTGCAGAAGTTATAAACTGGTATAGAAATGTAAGATTCATCCCAGGCAAAATGACAACAACTCCACTCCACTCCAATGAGAAAACACTTTTTAAACAGATTCTAATTGTTTTAAATTAACCAACTAAATAAAAATATGTTTTCTTATGCTTCTGCATCACAGACCCTGTGATCTGGCAAAAGACAGACAAATATGAACTGCCAACAACTCCTTTTCTGATTTACATCCATGGCAGGAGATGAAACATGTTCAAGTTCTTAAATGAGCGTCCTAGGGAGGAGCTTAAAGGCAGCAGGAGAGGGTGGATCAAACTCGAGACATATTTCATGGTGGAAGCTCTGGCCGTAAAACTGACAGCGTGCATCGCGGCATTCCACGGCATTCCTGGCTGCAGTTGTCTCGAGGCAGCGTTCCGTAATGCCGTTAGCGCAACACACAGATGAGACAAGCGCTACAACAGTGTGGAAAGAAGTTAAGATCTAGTTCAACAATAATTATAAGCCTGCTGTGAAATCTAAACAACAACACAATTCCTTACATTGCAGTCACTAACTGAGTAGACCCTAGAAAAAAAAATAGCACTGTACGTTTTAAATTAATAATCAGACTTATTTTAGGAATTAGCATAACTTTTAAAGCAAGAATAGCATGTATGATAAGAAGTATTAAAGATATTTTACTGTGACGCGCGATTGTGCAAAATTAAGATAAAACTGAATGGAGGATTTCCGATTAATCGTCCAAGTCTAGATCCCGTAGGGATTACATGTAATTTTGAGGACATATGGCATTTGTTCTGCGCAGGCGCAAATTACAAAGAGCACATTCAATGGACCATATACTGTAGCCTCCTTCTTTGATGCTTAAACATGAATGGACAAATCGCTTCTTGGTATTCAAAAACAAACAACGACGTGTGGGATTCTGTATATTACAGTAAGCTTTTTAAAAACTATGTTTAAGGCCAAGATAACACAAGACTTACTGAAAATCTCAGTAGGACAGATTTTTTTTTTTATGTAGTCATGGCAATTGACACGCACACGCCAAGCAGCAAACCAAACATGCATGGAGCTCTCCCCTGACGGGACTTTCGGCTGAAGTGGTCTGTTCCTCTTAGCTTGACACACATTTACACTGACGAGTAGCCTGAACCCCACCTTGTGCCGTCAGTCCAAAAAGCCATATTAGAAGGTAGTCCAATCTTAAAATGGATGCCGTCGGCAAAATCTGCACTCCATTCACCCCAAATGAACTTCTCACTCCAACACTTTGAATCTTTGGAATTCAAGTTTGGCGTCTACGCGTCAATTACAACAGACCTAGCGCAATCGTTATGAAAGCAGTTGAAGATCGCGCGTCACGTAGCTACAAAGAAAGAAAGAAAGAAAGAAAGCACAAACTATTCAAGCGTATACGAAACAACATTCTAAAACAAGGCTGGTGAGAAAAATCGTTGAATTAACAAGCTCACCCAAAGTCATCGTCCATAGATTTGAAGAAAAATTTGTAATTTGGTTTCTTGAGGGCATTTTTGAGGTCCAAAAGTGTGACCCTTTCGGCAGGGATGGGCAATTTGACCAGGTATGGAGTTTCCTGGTCGTCGAGATGGTAGATAACTTTGGTCTCCCCCATTGCAGACCGCTGGGGAGAAAAGGACGGTGGTCATCCAGCCCCGGGGTTCCCTCTGTGCCCCTCCGAAATGGGGTTCGTGCCTCTTCTCTTCGCTAAAGGACTTTTGTTTACCCCTTTCTTCCGTTGCGTTCGGGAGTTCCCAGGAATCTTAAACACGCAAGCACAACTATTCCCACTCACGGTTGTATCCCAAAACGCCTTTGTTCTTCCAGAGTCGTCTCTTATCCCTAATTACCTCTTGAAAAGAAAAAAACGACGAAAATCCGAAAAGAAACGAGTAACTTTGTGTTGGAAACCCGTGGTTCCCAGGAAGCTTGTCTGGTCTTCTCACAGAAGGTTTTGTATTGCTTTAATTGATCTGAAACCGACTGAAAAGGGTAACGTGCTCCCTCTAGAGGAGAGGAGTGGGAGAAAAAAGTTTCATTGTATCCGCTGAAGACACAGTGACCTCAAATTTACGTTGTATCAAGTTACATTACGGGTTGCTACAAAGCATTACAAAAAACGCAGCCTTGTATTTAGGTACGCGTGCAATGCTAACTAGCGTTAATTAGCAAATATCTTAATACCTACGTTGGCTGTGACGTCACTGTGCAATCGATTTAAAATTTGTGAAGCCATTTATCCCATGTAATATTCGTTTTTGCATGTTGAATTACATGACACTGAAAACACGGAACCCTCAACATTGGTTATTGTACAATAGATTCCAAACGTCAAAAAAGTATTTTTTTTTTTTAATGGTACACTATGTGTGAGAAAATGAACTGGTGAAACAATGCCCAAGAATGTCTATACCTAAACTACATTTAAATTAAGCCCAAATAGTATGGTTTTAAAAAGCCTTGATGTCAATTAAAACATTTCATAACCCATGCAAGATTTCAAACTACACATGAACAAAATGTAGTGCTTAGAGACACCAATTAAATGCTGACAAACGTGATCTACAAGATTTTATTCCATTTACAAAGACATTAAAACAGACCATTACAGCGCTTGACAATGAGCAGATAATTACAGCAAAGCAGGTCATTACATAAAATCCTGAAATTCTACAGAATATATATTATATTTGATGGCTATAAATGAACAGACTTCTTTAGAAGAGCATTTCTGAGGTACAATCTTTGGGCACATTGACCAACGCTTAACGAACCCCTGCATGCATTAATCTTGGTATAGAAATCCTGAAAACCCCCCACAAAACTCCAAATTCACTTTAGAGAAAGACCCATTCTAGTACACTGAATGCAAACACAGTTGCAGAATTGGGAGAAACAAGCATCTTTTCGATGAATTTGGGTGTTCATCAGCAAGTCTTCCTGGGGCTCGGCAGGTAGGCAGGAAAGTTTGAATCCACTGGATTTGCAGTTCAGTCACCTGGGACAAGAAAAAGCAAAGTGATGCCACATTTCTTGTGAATCTCCCCCCCCCCCCGAGATAGAACACCAACCCAGAGACAGAACTTGTGCATTACATTTACAGGGCAGGGAAATGTTCTCATCTCAGCAAAAGCTATAGGACTTCCAGAGAAATCCTGGCTTGCATTAATGCTGTGATGAGATTTGCTGTGCGCCTTAGATGACACCACATTCATCAAAGTAGAAAAATGAACGGGCAACACAAAGGCAAGTCTGGGCAGATACCATACAGGGGCAGGTTTCCCCCCCAAAAAAAGTACAAGGCAGCCAATCTTAAATTTGATCTTAAATTGTTCAAATGTGATCGTTTCACCTGGAGTTAGTCTAAACGTGGTTCGTTGAGGTAAACCGGCTGTCTTCATATCAGCAACACGCCGTACGCCAGCCATGAGGTTTAAAATGGCCGCAACCAATGTGGCCTCATGTCACGTTTCCCACCATGTTCACATTATCTGCAGCAGAAAACACAGTTTAATGTTGGCAACAACCGGAGGTAGCCAACATTGAATACGAACAACAGTGTCTTGGCATTTTGTCCTCAGTGTTTAACATGTTATTGTCACAGCTCTACTACAGAAATCGCTAGATCGTGTATTTTCTGTGTAATTATGCCGTTACAATAGTTCCTGTTCGCCTTATTTGACACCACATTCATCTAGTTGAAAATGAACGGGTAACACAAAGGCAACAAATTAGTTAACGACGGTGAATTGACTCTTTCTGGTTAGACTTCCGCCTTCAGTAATGTCTGAAATGCTTCCGAAAATTTTTAACAACTTTACAAGTAGACAGACGCACATATACATACCTATAACGAAGAAAGGACACATTATGCAGAAAAGGACTCCAGCCTCTTCGACTGCAGACCCATGACACGGCTCCCGAAACTCGCATATGTCCATGTGGACAACTTCCAAGCTCTCAGAACTTTTTTTTTTGCTCTAAGCTTATAAGGACCAGTAGATGGCCATCGAAGTGCCAGAATAAAAGTCGAACTTTGCCTGAGTGAAACGACGCTAAGTGTCGTGTAGCCTTCGTGGGACTTGCGATGTAGAAATCGATTACCATTGCTATTTTGATGTACATAGTAAAGTCTGATTTTGTCTACAAAACATAAGAAAATATTGTTGTCTACAGTCAATTCAAATTCTGAATTAAATCTGCCATCAGTTTCCCTCATCTTTTCTTTTGGAAAAATCCTCCAAATTGCACCATTAAACATTGTTTAACTATATATATATATATATATGTATGTATGTATGTATATAGTTAAGTATACGTATTGGTTAAGTATAACTAACAATATCTAATTGTTCTGTTCTCATTGTAGTTGAAGAGTCCTCCTAGTTGACGGTCCTAGGGACAGTGAGGCAGTCTTCTGCCACCCTAAGGGCTGGACGGTGGCTGTAGATGGGTAGCTAGCTGGGTGCCTCAGTGAACCGTTTAAAACTACAGCCTTCTCTCGCTAGGCAGTTGCGACACTCGCAAGACAACGTCGAGGCAGGTCAGCGAGTCCGTGTACGGTTCACAACCGAGTAACACCTAGCTAGGTAACTAGATTTTCAGCAACGTTTGGCTGCACAACAGATCAAGGGTAAGTAACGCTAAGTTAACTAGCGAGCTGGGTAATTTGGCTAGCTAGCTGCTTACCGTGGCTATATAGTTATTAGCGGGATAACTCGTAATTCTGACAACACATGCTAGTTTACCAGTGTGTTTATAAGCGACCAGCTTGCTGTGTTCATGTTAATGTTTTGTTATATTGGACAAAACAAAAATATGTTTGCTATCGTTGGTTGACTCTGACAGTAACAGCCACCTAGCCAGTATGTCAAATATACGCAAACTAGCCAGCGATATTTGGTTAACTAGGTTAGCTATCGCAGCTCGCTGGGTTAACGAGTTTAGCGACAGCTATCTGACCTCAATCAAAGTAACTAAAACATTGGATTATTAGCTAACCAGCTGGGTAGGCGTCAACCCAGGCACCCTGTCCATACTAGATAACAAAACCAACTATTTCTGACTCAATTGCCTTACGTGTCTGGACAGCTGCCGGGGTTACTTTAGAAAGCTTCATCATAAAACGGCTACACACAACTTCATTCGGGCTCTTACAGGTACCTGGTCGGACTGGGGAAATGTTTATGGATAGAAAAGCGTATGGGGAATCGATCTCTTTGATAGCTGTAAGGAGACAAATATTCCCAACCTCTGGAGCCAGTTTTACGGTCCTCGTGTTCACAGAAATCCAATCCTGTCACGCTCAATCCGTGAACCATCTGGCGTTTTTTTATTCGTACAGCGAGAGGTCTCTAAGTATAACTCAAGGTTGCGTTGAGCGTAGCCAGTGCATTTGTGAAATCATTGGCCAAGGCGCACTGTTATGCAAGTAAGGCGCCTCAAAGCACTCCAGAGCTCAATGGTGTAGCTACTCAGTGCTAAAAGTATATTAAAAACTTTTGTTACGCTTCTTTTTTTCCTCGACATCTGTTCGTTATTGTTGTTCTAACATGCCTGGCTCCAGACCTCTTGTCAGCCTTCCCTTCCTGTGTATTTTAAATAAGATAAATATGGATATGAACGCCCTCTTCCTGTTCCCTTTGAAACCTGAGGCCTCTAAAACCTTTACGACAACTTTTAAATCTGCAGTACAGAGCTGCTCGATAAGGACAAAGTCCTATACAAAATGCTTAAAAACATTTTACCCTTGAGCTGTCAAAGATATCACGATCCAAGATTTGTTGCGTCATGTGCATGTTATAATTCATCAAAGCACCCACAGACAGGATGCTTACAGCACACAAAAATGTGATTGGTCAGAGGGATTCTTTGCATTTTACAGCCTTCTGTGATCTCAGTGTTTTTCAGAGGCCCATAGTGTGATTATAGTTAGCAAACATTCAGTCAGACGGAACATTTCAAATGAACTATTTCAAATAAACTATTTACATTCTTCTGTCTTGTTTCCATCTGCTTTTCTGCAACGTCCGGCGAACAAAAAGTGAAAAGGCTGTGTCCCGATAGGTTTGAATCGACTTGCAGCACATCCAGGTAGAATGGAGAAAGTGAATTTGTGAAGCTGAAGTGTGACGGACGAGGCTGCCGACGACCTGAGCTCGACGCCTATGACCGTCGCTTTTTTGTTATCGATGACCGTAACGTTTGCTTTACCTTTAGCTCCTTCAGTCGCGAAGCTAAAGACAGCGCGGGTTTGTTCGAAAGCTTTCCCTACCGCAGACGCGGAAGGTGCGGTACAGATGTCGGTGTTTATTCCCGTCATGCTGTGCTCTGTGGAGGGACCCTGTATAGTTTGGGTCTTGTCGCCTTCTGCACATGTTGCTGTAGATAGCGAGTGCCCCGGTGACCTATAGAAGCAGACGGAACGGGAAAGGCAAGGTGGGGCGGAATAGTGACCTTGTTGTCAGATGACGGCACTTACTACCAGTGGGTAGAGACGGCGCTGATCTGATATCACAAATCAGATTATATCGGTTTGATATAGGGATATTTATGTCAAGGCCAAATTGAACAAACAAAGGAAGCTCAGGGTCTGGGAAAGGAGAAAATCAGCAGGACCCTGTCAGAGGCAAGCCTGGAGAGGAGAAAGAATAAAAGAATGAGTAACTCGCTCCCATTCTCTGAATTCATGAAGTTCATTACTCTGTGGCTGTAACATATTCAAGCTGCATGAAACCGCAGAGGTTGTCGTTACGCTGCTGAGTTTTAAGGTGGAGTAAAACTTCTGAATGAGAAGCTGGAGAACAATAAGATCATTCTAGATGCGAGGGAGGCAGAAAGAATAGTCATCTTGTCATTATCAGGTTACTGTGTGAGTGAAGGGAGGTCGTAGTACAGGTGCCTCTCTCTTAGTGTGTGTGGGGTGTGTAGCTGGTAGAATGATTTTCTGTTGAAATTCACTAGAAGAAATACACTAAAAATTCACTGGAAGAATTCAAGAATACAGTTACATTAAGTGATGAGTAATAAATAATTGCAGGTGAACTATAGTGTAAAATTCAGCTGTCAGTGAGTGAAGCAGCTGTATGCAGAGGAAGAGAGCAAAGAAGTTCCCCAGCAGTCTGTTTTGTCCAAACAGCTGAACCACAGTGGTTTTTAATGAAAAAATATCTGCTCAGTATCGATATCTTGCATTTGAACAATATCGGTATCGGATCGAGGTAAAATTGGTATCATGTCATCTCTACAGCACCAGTGTAATGATAATAATCCATTCTTGTGGAGGGCCTTATCATTCACGCATGACGGAGGAGCTCGACTTTGAGCTGTGGCCCCATGGGAAAGTGTGTGCCCTGAATCCATAACGTCTCCGCAGAGCTCAAGCCCGTGAACCTCATCTCGTGTGAGGAGCCGCTGACGTCTCGTCGTAAGTGTGGATCCACGGCCGCGTCCGACCTCCCTTTCGCCTCCGCAGGGATCCGGGATGGAGGCGCACGCGTCGAGGCGAGCCCTCAGCAGGAAGAGGAGGAGAGAGGGCTCCAACGGGGAGGCGGAGGAGGGTGAGAGGTCGCTGAAGCAACTGCGCCGCACAGTGGTAAGAAGTAGGGAGTGTGTGTGTGTGTGTGTGTGTAATAGAGAGAGACGGAGAGCGCATGCTGATTAACAGGAGTGACACCTTTTGCTCTACAGGGTCTAAAAGATCCTGCTCCTTACGCTGACCAGCTTGAGTCCCTGGAGAAGAGGCCATATAAACGCGTCAGCATGGATGAGGCCCAGAGAGGCACACCACGTAAGCCCCCCCCCCCCCCCCCCCCACACACACACACACACACACACACACACACACATCTCCTTGGGTCTACAGTCTGAATACTTTCTTATTGTACTTTCTTATTGAACTTTTGCACTCTGTATAACCGTGTTCTCCTGTGCTCTGTTGATTTGTTTACATGCGTGTTCGTTTGTTTGATTTCGCTCAGACGACAGGCCGGTCAGGGTGTACGCTGACGGCATCTTCGACATGTTCCACTCGGGACACGCCCGAGCTCTCATGCAGGCCAAAGGACTCTTCCCCAACACACACCTCATTGTGGGCGGTACGATCTTCCGTAACACTCTGATTTAAGCTCTAACGCCGGGTCTCATTTGGAGTACGTAGAGCAGCGCACTGTGAAAACAACCCCAGGGTGTCGTGAGCCATCTGTTGGCATAGTTAGATCTGTTAAAATCATGTCATTATACCAAAGTCAAAAGATATTTTCTGCTGTAGTAGTATCGGAACAAATATCATGCGCTGTAAGAGAACCTTAATGAAAACCGATAGGAAGCTCTCTGAGATGTAGGCTGCTTCTCTCCTCGCCCCATCCCTCCGCGGCAGCAGGGGGCGCCGTGGCCGATCCCTCTCATCCCCACCGTGACTCCCTTCTGTGCAGTGTGCAGCGACGAACTGACGCACAAGCTCAAGGGCTTCACCGTCATGAGCGAGGATGAGCGCTACGACGCCGTCACCCACTGCCGCTACGTGGATGAGGTGGTGCGCAACGCCCCGTGGACCCTGACGCCCGAGTTCCTGACCAAACACCGGGTGGGTGAGAGGGCAGAGCCGTAGAAAAAAATGTCGCCCGTCAGTGAATATTCGACGCGACGTAGTTTACAAAATCCTCGCACAGGACACATCAGAAACAAGTGAGGTTAATCAGGATACTAGGAGCACACTACTGTTAAAGGCACTCTTTACATATCATCACGCATTTTGGTCTCAGGATTGCAACACGTCAATATTCCAATAATAACGATATTGTTATAACAATAACAGTAATACATTGTGATGCAGTATTAAAACGGTTGGTCTGTTTGGGTGTCCTCAGATCGACTTTGTAGCCCATGACGACATTCCTTACTCTTCAGAAGACAGTGATGATGTTTACAAGCACATCAAAGAGGCAGGTGGGTGTCACGGTAACCAAATGCTCCCATTTAATCTTGGAACGGCAATTCCAACGCAGTTTGTGAGGTTATGGACTGCCTGCCATACAAGCCTCTGCTTTAATTCACCTTGTAACCACCTCTGATTGGCTAATGAATTCAACATTTGTATACAAGGTCTTGTTTCTCCTCTCCCTTGCCAGCCTGTAAGGGCTGACATTGTTCTGGCCAGACGTAAATAACAGACAGTCCTCATGATCTGGTTTCTGCGTCTTCTCAGGAATGTTCGCCCCGACCCAGCGGACGGAAGGCATCTCCACATCCGACATCATCACGCGCATCGTCAGGGACTACGACGTGTACGTGAGACGAAACCTGCAGCGCGGCTACACGGCGAAGGAGCTCAACGTCAGCTTCATCAACGTCAGTCTGGCGCAATGCCGCCTCCTGTGATGCCCAAGCACGCATTCGCACCGTCTGGTTCTATTAGAGTCCTGTAAAGAACGTACGAAAACCTGCATCGAGTAAAACGGCAACACAAAAGACGTAACGCTGACAAAGAGTCGCAGCTCGGAAGGAGCTGATACTGTGCGGTCCTGGAAATTTGTGCTATAGACGCGTTTGAAAACAAAGCTGCATGTTTGTAACGACGTTCCAGTCGTCATCGTGTTCCAGTCATCAGTGCAATCGCTTTTCCATCCTGAGCCATGTGTGTTCTCTGTCTGGTCCTCTCGATGCTGTGTGTGTGTGTGTGTGTGTGTGTGTCTGTGTGTGTTCTACTGTTAAACACGGCATGTGCTATTGTTGGTGTCCCGCAGGAGAAGAAGTACCACCTGCAGGAGCGCGTGGACAAGGTGAAGCAGAAGGTGCGGGACGTGGAGGAGAAGAGCAAGGAGTTTGTTCAGAGGGTGGAGGAGAAGAGCATCGACCTCATCCAGAAGTGGGAGGAGAAATCGCGCGAGTTCATCGGCAACTTCCTGCAGATGTTCGGCCCAGAGGGGGCGCTGGTGAGCGGCCGGCGCCAGAATCACCCGGTGCGTCTGTGTAGATGCTGTGCAGGTTCTCCTCAAGCCTCTCTCTCTCTCTCTCTCTCTCTCTCTCAGAAGCACATGCTGAAAGAGGGCAAAGGTCGTATGCTGCAGGCCATCAGTCCTCGGCAGAGCCCCAGCAGCAGCCCAGCCCGCGAACGCTCGCCCTCGCCCGCCTTCCGTCTGCCTTTCTTCACCAAGACCTCGCCACCCAGCTCGCCCGCCTCGGGAGCCTACGATGACGACGAAGACGATGAAGACTAAGGGCGACGGGGAGTGCGGCGACACGGCCGTAGCATATAACGGATCCGATCCGCCCCGCTTACCTGTGCGCTGCCAGCTCTGTCCCTCGATGAGTGAATGAAACCAAAAACAAACGCAAAAAAATGAACGCATGAGAATCGATCACTTCCTGCGCAGCAGGACTTTACACACAGGACAAGGACTTTAGCAGTTCGCCTCGTCTGTGCAAGTACTGTTTTTAATCTAGCGCGATCGCTGTACGTTACGATTCATTTTCATGTATTTTAAAACCGTTCAATCCACGTTTTTGATTCGTTCCGACTGTCAATTCGCCACAACGGCAGAGGTGTGTTGGAGGCCCGGTGTGCTACTTTAGGTCAGCTCCCTCTTCAAACCTCTCACATCCCTTGCTTGTGGAATGGGCTTGGTGGACAACGTTCTACTCTGTTGTCATCGGATCACGTTTTGCTCTACAAAACCTGTTTGTCTGTATCATCGGGTTGAGATTATGCTGAAACAAGGTCGACCTGTCGGATGAGTTTAAAGCGCGTTTCTTCTATTGTACGTTACAGGTCACTGCTGAATGACCTCTATAACCAAGCAAGTCCTCCTAGGTCTCCCAGGGGCTTTAAACTGTGCAGCGTTTCCTTCTGATTTTAAGCACTTATTACTAAATTAGTAGTAAAACTATTTTATTTGTTTAACCCGAGTTATTAGCCGGTTTTCACAGCTGCTAATTTCACATCTCTCCCACTCCACTCAAGACTCCTATCGAATGTGGTTTAATGGGTGTGAGGGCGTTTTTCTCATCACTTTTCCACAACTGGTTAAAAACCGTCCGTGTGTGTGCGCGCGCGCGAGTGTGTGTTTACCGTGTGAAACGCGTTAACTCACGGGAAGAGCAGCAGAAGCCAGTCTGGCACCATAAATGCATGCAGCGGAGAAGATCGACAAGTTAGTGTTCTCATGCTGAGCACTGTTGGTGTTAAACGGGTGAGATCCATTTACTGTGTGATATTTGTTGCTGCATTTCTAGACCTTTTCTTTGCCTTTTAAGTTCAATGGGTCAAGATCCAGGATTCTGTTGCAAAGACCTCTGCCTTCCTTCTCTCGTCAATTTTTCAGGAACATGTAAAACTAGGAAAATTTAAAAATAAACCGTCTAACATGTAGAGTTAATCAAATATGTTGTGAATCCTGGTGGAACACCCCACGTCCCTTTTCCCATCCCAGCACTTAACACAGGAAAGAGACAGTTTATTTCTTATGGTTTTATGTCTTTACTGAACGTATCCCTCACCCACTATGTAACTGGAGATCAACCACAGATGAAGTTACCCCATGGAAGCAGACCTGTGTGTGTTGTCACGTCCTGCCAGGTTTTGTCTCACTAGTGATCAGGGGGTTCAAACCTCTTCGGCCGATTCCCAAAGCTTTTGTTGGCCGCTCTGGGTGTCGGAGCAGGGAAAGAAGCACCGACATCTACTCCAACTAAAGTACGGGAGTTAACATTATATCGATCGATCAATCGAACGAACACACACACACACACACACACACACACACACACACACGGCTCCAGTGAAATCCCCTCGACATCACCTTTCATTAGAGCACTCAGATACACAACCAATTTCACATTGTGCATAATTCTGTATTTTCCTTTGTTGTATGTTCTTGTTTTGTTTTGTTTTAATTCATCCACATCTTGTGAAGATAAGAGAGATACATGTGGAGTTTGATGACGGAACACGATCCGGGGTGGGGGGGGGGGTTGGGTGGTTTCCGCCGAATCAGCAGCGCGTCTCGTAGATGCCGCTGCGCCCGATGTAGCGAACCCATTTGATCACATCGTGGTCGCTGTAGTTCAGCTTCGACTCAAACACCTTCAGGTAGCGCACCTTGAGCCCGGAGGGAGCAAACGGGACCTGGGGGTGGGGAGGAACAGAGGGGTAAACAATGAAACCTGGTCGGGTAACAGGGAAACCGTGGTGAAGGCGTGGCTAACTGAAGACACGCTCACCTCAAAGTTCATCGAAATGGGAGGCCGAGCCCACTTCTTCTTGTCGTTTGTAGGCAGCAGCTCAATCTCTGCACTGATCTGAGATTCCTTCATCCCAGCCATGCGCTTGATCCTGTGCACAAGGGCAGGAGGGACATGCTCCATGGACCAGCAATTCAAAACACAACTTGGCATGCTTTTTTTAAATAAAGGAACAATATGTGGTGAGCGGGAGGAGGCGACTAACTTCCACACGATGGCGTTCTCACTGGCCTTGTATTTGGCCTTGCCCTTCATGCAGATCACCTGGACTCCGCTCGTGTTCAGGGGGGTCGGGATGCGCACCTTATAAAATAAAAGTGAGCAGCATTTTTTCCAAAAGCCGCTCTGAACAAAGCGGTTCGCTGGCTGCTTCACACGAGTCAGACTGCAAAAGGCAAAAATAAATGGTAGAAACTCGAAAGCTGGTGTGTTGCTTTAACTTGCCTCTATCTTCTGCGCAAGGAGGGAGGGCTTGAAGTTGGACTTGATGACGACCTTCACCTCCAGCTTGGTGCGACCGACCTCACGGACTAGCGGGATGACCCGGAAGGGCAAGATGATGTCCTTGGTGGTGCGATACCTGCGTGGCGACAGGCACCAAGAGTGAGCCCGCCGCTGCAGAAGTCCCCTACAAAAGTGGAGTTCGTGGGTGGACAGCCGACTGACCTCATGAGCTCGTACTCTCCATCGGGAGGGATGAAGCTGATGCTTCGCTCAGAGTCGAACTTGCTGAGGCGCACGCACTGGTGGAAGGTGCAGTCGTCAATGGCGATGGACTGCTTCCCACTGCTGGAGCTTGCACAGCACACACAGGCAGAATGAGGGCGGGGCATCCAAGGGGGATGGGGAAAAAAGAAAAAAGATAGAATACACCAATCACAGGCCCAGCTCATGCTAAAACTATGACTCCTACATACACATGAACAAAGAACTGTGGAATAATGGTTGATTCTCGTCATATGATGAGATTTGCTGAGGACCACAGACAATAACTGCTGAAGCTATATATGGATGGAACAATGGAAAAACTACTAGTTCTATGGGAAGTAAAGGCAAAAAAGAGCACATGTTTGAGAATGGGCATGAAGTCAAACATCACGAGCACAGTACCTTCCCCCTAACTCACTGAGGCACAGCAGAGAGAGAGAGAGAGAGAGAGAGAGAGAGAGAGGAGGCAATAAAACCTTTTAAAACTCAAAGCTTAACCAACCCACTCAACAATCATCCCCAGATTAATTTGGACACCAAAAAAAACGTCTTTGACAAAATGCCAGAAGGTCAAAATGTGTTCACTAACGCTACAACACGAGGTTAGTGTTCACCTTTTACCCGCATCTTCGCCAGCCCCACCCTTGCCCTGCTTGTCGATGACGATCTTGTCGTTCATTCCAAATTTGCACTCGGGCATCCCGCTCAGGTAGCTTTTCATAACCACGCGGCCCGAGACGTGCGCGCTCAACACCTGGCCTGGAACAGAGAGGCTCGTTAACAAACATCTGGCAAACAAACACCTCGTCGTGAATGAAACGGGCGCACGTGGAGAGTGAATGTAGCCAGGAAAACCACGATCGCAGGCCTAGTGAAACGACAACACATTCCACGGACTCAAAACGCAGAGGGGCCGTTGATAGCAGTTGGGTCCGGTGGGGTAGAACAGGGGTAATTCCAGAAGTAATAATGCTCTGAAGAGCCCTGGGCAGTGTGGTCTTTAAAAATATACTTTCCTTTGCAATATAGAGTCGCAGTGATACTGGTGTTCACAGCATGTTGACCCTTGTTGCACCTCAAGAGCCCTAGGGGGCGCCACCTCACCCTGCGGAGACATGAGCAGGTTCACGCTCTCCAGCACGTCCAGGAAGAGCTCGTTGCGGCGATATTTGATCCCTTCGCGCCGCCAGCCAATCTGGCCCGTCACCTGGCTGGTGATCTGGGACTGCTCTTCCTTGGTCTGCGGATCCAAAAGATCAGCCCATCAGCGACAGAAAATCTACCCTCGCCCCACCCGCAGAGTCATCAACAGGGGAGGGGAGGGGGGGTGTAAAACGCGTGTGATTCTGAGAAAATGCAGTGGTCTCCAGGGTGCAGGTGGATTTTATTTACCTGATGCTGGAACCCAGGTCCGAGATAGAAGAACATGGAAGAGAAAGATGAAAGTTATGAGCAGTGTTTAAATGGGAGGATGGAACAATTGTCGTTGCTGTGCAGGCCAGTGCAGGGGTACAAGTGTAAAGCCTCATTCTCTACCTGGCCCTTAATGCCCTGCTGGGTGATGAAGGTCTTGAGGGCTCCAGTCTCAGAGTTCTGAGGATATCCGAAATCCAGAATCTCTATACACACACACACACACACACACACACACACACACACACACACACACACAGGGACAGAGCTAATGAAACAAAGCACGTCTCAAAATATTCAACAGTTCACTGGCTGCTCTCCAGGGCTCCTTGACATGGGCACCATTAATTGAGCTCGAGTTATTTATTAAGCAGCAGATCAGAGTCCTAGACAGCTCATGGCATCCGTGGGCAGGTGTGCAGTTCTGGCAGCAGTGAAAGTATGCCAGGAAAACCCAATTTGAAGAAGCTCATGAATTAGAGTAAGACAACCCAAGAACAGAAGGCCACCATATGGTCGGCATAAGAAGCAAACTGGGACAAGGACTCAAAGGGCAAGGCGAGGCAGCATCTGAGAGGACGGTTTGAAGGCCTCTGCAATGATATGACAATAAAACTCACCATCCAGCAGCTCATAAATGAGTACAAAGTTGTTCTTGATGTTCTCCTCGCTGATCTTGCCGAAGTAGGCGGTCATGACGTCGCACATCTTGTAGAGGAACTCGAAGACCATGGCGGCGTTGACGTTCTGCTTGGTGACGGCGGCGAGCCAGATGTTGGAGCGCTTGACGTGGAAGAAGCTGGTGCGGGCGATGTTGGTGACGGGCGAACGCACCTGCTGGCGCGCGTGGATCACGTTCACGCGGAACGCGTCCACTGCGTTCCTCCTGCAGACGAAGGGAGATGATCAGGAAAAGGAGGTAGGGAACACAAGGAGGGGGAGGGGCCATCCATCTCTTGTACTTTTCTGTGAGGGCTTTGAGGTGGCCACTCTTGGCGGTAGTCCTTTATGCAGAGCACAATAGAGATCAAATGACCCAAGTATTATTACCATATGTAGAAGAGCAGTTATGACTTGCCTTTTATTAAGAAGCTGTAATTTTAAAGGTTTCCCACCAAGATCTTAGCAAACAGTAATCACATTCAGTAAGCTAGTAGCCCACCATTGTAAGTTAATACCTTAATTACAAAGTAGGAATACATGAAGGTTATGGGAATTTATGATCCTTACAAACAAATAAGCTTTACTATTTTTGACTGAAAAAGCAATATCCCATCCATCCATCTTATAGTCAGATATTTGCATGTTATTTTGCAGTTTCATCTGCAATGAACTTTGGACTCATCCAATTCATCTGGCTCATGCTTGAATCAAAGCCCAGGAAATCCAAGCAAGGAACATGAGCATAGTTCTGCTAGACCACAGAGCATCCACACCTGGTGCATAAAATCTTTGAGGAGTCACAGTGTGTGAAATGAAGTGCTCTGTGGTCATTTCATGGTTGCCATGGAGAAGGGCAGGCACTCAGTCTTTTCTGATTGGTTGCTGGGCATCTGGAGGCTGCTCTCACCTACTTCTATGGTGGCCGAAATGGTGAAGGAGAAATTTGAGACATTAAGTAGAACGAGAAGGACACGGGGATAAAACACGGTGCAGACACACAGTCTAACAGTGCACAGACATGTCACACCACACACAGTGAAAAGACCACCCCTACTCATCCCAAATGGTATTTACCAAACAATCCCTGGTCTGTAGCAATTACCCTTCCTAGGAAGTGGAATGTCACAATGAAAGAAAAAGCTTAAAGCAGCAGAAATCTAAAGCATGTGAACATCCTGTGTTTCTTCCTCTGTGGCCTCTCTGAACGGGAACAATGGGAAAAGACAAGTCCCTTCCACGTGCACAAATGAATCACTTTCCTCAGTGTCAAATTAAATGGCTCCATCTCAACGGACTACAGCAACCAGAGGATTACGTTAAAGACGAGAAGCAGAAGCGAACCCACATCTACACCAACCCATAATATTGACTAATTTTAGTGCAAGTTACATTTCATACATCTGATAGATACAGCTGACATCTGAGGTATAATATAGACTTCGCCAGTGTCAACCATTCACCATGTACTTACCCTATGTCATCACGGTACACGCGGGAGATCAGGACCTCCCCCTTGTGGTTGTAGATGAACAGTCCTCCAATCATGGTGGCTGCTCCTCAAACCTCACATTCCATGGTGGTTTCCGACTCCTGCGACGGGGCGGGAGAAAGCACGTTGTCCTAAAGCTCAGGTGTGTGATAGGACAGCTATGACTACAGGACAGGGCATGGTACCTGCCTTTGGCGTGTCTAGCGACAACGAGAAACCGAGAAGGTAGTCTATAGTAAATTAAAGCTGATAGGGTGTTTTTGTTGTCTTGTTTGCGGGCACTTCAGAAGGGTTGGCCTACATTACGCCCTACTTATTTACTCCAATGAACCAGAACGAGATGGTTATTCATGAAAACAGCACGCGTTTTTGAACAATTTCACGGTGTATAAAACAATACGAGAATGGGTCATTAAATAAACGAAGCTTTAAAATGTTTTAATATCCAAGAGGTCACTCTTGGCCCAGGAATGTTGTTTGCAAATAAGATGACGATACCACACTGCCGTCGAAACCTGCTTAGTTCCCTATGAGAGTATTTGCATTTGTTACAAACATAAAAATCCTGCGTAAAAAAATGAAGCAACCGCTGGTCGTGCATGTTAACAGTTACCTTGCCCGCTACCGAAGGAAAAGAAATAACCTTATTTTACGAACATTAAACATTCCGCCGTGATGCCATCTCTGGTCACACAATCTATAATTTTGTAAAATTGAAGACAAGCCAAACAGGAAGTGTCAATCCACCGGTTTAATCGTAGCATAATTTGTAAAAGATGTCCGCCTTAACGGAAAGACGAGTTCATGAAATGTTAATGTATTCCCAGCTAACACCCTAAATTTAGCCTATCGAAAGAACATTCCTTATTACGCCATACATTTTCCATCCTAAATCCTTAGACAATTGATCCAACACTTTGGATGAATCCAACTCAGTTTGTTCCCGTCTCATTCGAGAGACGCATTCACCGAAATTAGTTTTTACTCTAATTACGGACAGCTCTGACATTGCATAACTGGCGATAAATAATGAAGCTTTTTTAAAAGATGCATCGCTACTAAAAAATGATCATACCTCAATAGGATCCGCTCCAGCAAGCGTGGAACAAACGTTCCGTTTCCTTGGTATTTTTCAGGATCAAAAGGCTTAGCGGCACATTAGACTTGCCTCACCAAAATGAGTCCCTCCCTTGGCCAGGAAGTCAGCTGACAGTCTTCCTCGCGCCTGCGTTGTACAAGCTGCAAGATTGTGGATGATCGCTGAGAAGGGCAGGTCAGGGAGTGTCCTTTACAGAGCATCCTAAGGATTATGCAGACCGTTCTACATGCTACAAACTCTGTTTTTAATTGTCTTATCAAAGACATTAAATGGCCACTTTAGTAACATAAGCACTTTAACTCCCACTTGCAGGTACAGGCTACAGTCATGATTTGTTAATTCGCGTTCACCTACATTAGCATGCGATCTTAATTACCGATGGTCAGTTTATTTTACTATAATGCACTTTTCCTGAAATTTTAAATTAATCCGACACGCGTCCAAGGTATTAAAAACTACCTCAACACACTGGTCCAGCGCAGCTAACTTACTGAAACATTCAGTTGTCATAGAGAAGCAACAGAGCTGTTGTTGTATCGTCAGCTAAATTTGTAATCCTTTGTGTAGAATGTGATCAAATTATTAATTAGAAATAATATTGTTCCGCCCAGAAAGATGTACAAACTCCAAATAAATATATAATGGAGGTTAGAGAGCTCCACCTTGTTGGGAATTGTAGCGTATGGTCGCGTATGGTAGCATTTTTAAAGTATTTGTGCATTTAAAGGGTCTGTTAGTATAAAGTCTTATTTATTACGAAATAAATAGTAAGGTTTGTATTCAGTTGTCAGGTTTTTCCACACAGTCCGAACCTACCAAAGTAGACAAGAGGCTACTAAATTCATGTAAAAATTGTAATCTTTATGTGGGAGGGATCTGACTTTCCCAATTTTTGTAATGCTGCTCTGCAAATAAAGCTTCTCATGATGTAACGACAGAAACATCGCAAGCCATTCTGGTCATCAGAAGGTCACAACATTGTGGAAGCAGCACGTGGGTTTGATGCTATTTGGTCAAAACAATGACTGTTTTGTCCAAAATGTAACTAATCTTTGTTGTCAAATGTGTCACTGTTTCTCTCCACTCCAATGTAACTTTATATAGTCTTTATATTCTAAGATGCAAACATTCGTCTTTGAATAACAGGCAGGCAGGCAGGCAGGCAGATAGACAGGTAGATAGATACTTTGTTTATTTCTTGATTGGCAGATTAAGGCACTGCGTGTTGGTTAAAAGTAAATGATAACGACAGCCTAGTATTTTATATCGCTCTGTGGACTTTTCCAGTGTTACGCTGTTGGTTTTCGTGAACAGTGGGTTATCGACGTGTGGGCCACTGAACCGGGTGACGTCAACGATGCAGTGGAGTATATTGCCGGGCAGCGCGAGAGGCGAGTAGGACTTGTGCGGCTGTGCGGTTCATAACATCATCGAAAGATGGGCAACGTTCAAGTGGGTAAAGTTCTATAGCGGAGTTGCTTAGATCTTTTAGATCTTCTCTTTGTACTAAAAATGTTTATTGCAATTACTGTGTACTTTGTCGTACGTGTAATTTATTATTTACTATGATATGTAGTTTTACGGGGCTGCTATATGAACACGTAACCACTGTTTTCTCTCATTTTTCATTTTTGTTTTTCTAATTTCCTCGTTTTTCTTTCTTTTATAAAAATGCGTATTAAAGACTAAACCGGAGGAGACTGCACAGAAATGAACTTTTTATATTTATTATTTTACTCGTTTAAAATTTGCAGCATGCTCTAGTGGAATATTCTCCATGCGAAACTCTTTTTATAATCAATACGCTTTATAATTGGTATTACAGGCAGTGGGCGTGGCAGAGTGAATATGTCGCTGGTGCAGCGCACTTAGCGAGCCAATGACTCAGCAATGAATGTATGACTGCACCCTTTCTGTCGATTAGTTACAGTGTGTCCAAACCATTTATTTTCCTTTTGTTTTAAAATATTCGAATTCCGATTATTTTTCCTCAGGCTTTTATTGGCGCTACGAGATCTATATGCAGCTCTCTTATATAATTT